>BMAW01107082.1:433203-537449 GCA_019974015.1 Nephila pilipes
ATATATATATATATATATGCATTCCATAAAAATCATCTTTGGAATATATTCACAGCGCAATATTTCTCTCAAAGAGCTTTTGGAAAATACAGTAGTTAATAAACACACAAGTGTTTAGAACATTCTTTCTGAAGATAAAATATTTTGATATCTATTGGATTAATATTTTAAAGTGAATATTAGTCTTTTTTGCTTTATATCCCATAAAAACAATCAATCAAACAAGTAAAACAGTTTTGATTTCTGAATCTCAGAAAAACCTCTTTTACACCTACTCATTTTAAAAAAAAAGATAATAAAGAAGTATAAATCTCAAATATAAAAAGTATCGAAATAATTTTTGTAACACATGAAATTACACCAAACTGAAGAAAAGTAACTTAAAATTCATTATGTACTTTCAGTTTTCAACTAATTATATGATGGTTAGAACAAGAGCCCCGCCTCTTTATCGTATCTATTCTACCCTATTTAGGGCATTGTACGGTTGTCATTCATTCATACGTGATTGATAAAAATTTTGATAATAATAAACAAATATTACACTCAATTAAACGAAATAGAGAACAAGTTTTGATAACATCTTATCATAAATGAAACGAAATCAAATTCTATCATTTGAAAATAAAAATCAAGGTCTTAAAACCTGATACTGAAACATGTGGTATTATAATGTAGAATAACTATGTAGTATAGTTGAAGGTCTAGGTAGAACAGAGACAAAATCAATATATGCGCTGAAAACCAAGTTGATTTTATTATGAACAACAAATCAATCATTCATTTTTGTTTGTTTCATGTTGTGTTAATTTTGTTTCACATTTCATTCTACACAATTGAAGCAACATTTCTAGTTTTTTTTTTCGATACACTAAAGCAATTGCTCTCGGCATCATTAGCATTTCTGCTGATTCTTTTATCTCATTTCCTGTTACATAAAAGGATTTATTTCTCATAAGGAAATGACGAGGAGGGAGGATCGAAAAGAGGGTTTTTTCCCCCTTCCTAGCTAAACAATCGCTTACCACTATTATCTACATATACAAACGGAAAATAACCTTTGGGATCAGCTGATTAATTTTCTTATGATGACCTGAACCCAAAGAACAACAGATTTTTCTGCAATTTCAGTGTAGTCTGTTATTTGATTCACATGTTCTTGTAATTGAGTAGAATAATTGGTTCAGTCCTAAAACTTTATTCGTTAAAGTCAAAAACATAACAGTATCACTCTGTACTTTTTCAACAATAAAAGAAAAAAAGATATTAGAAACATTTTTCTGCAGTAATTTGTCTGTTAAGAATATATAAAACGAAGACGTTAGTTGCTTAAGATACGTTAAGAAATTGTTTTTTAGCGGAAACTTACGTGATTTTATATTTTTTAAAAATTATTTTAATTAAATAACTTCATTTATTTCTGTATTAATAATTGGTCGGAGAATAAATCATAACAGTATAAATCATTTTCTGTGCATTGGAATTAAAACAACAAATATATTTTTATCTTTTTGAGAGATTGATTTTGTTTTCTTTTTTGATAATGGTTTTTATAGAGGATAAATATATAGAAAATTCTTTAAAAAAATCACATAAGTGTTTGCCACTCCAGTTGCATATATTGATATGCAATGATGAATAATTGGTGTCACTTTTTTTTCTTTTCATATATATTTATTGATCGCTTTTTTAGTCTAAATTTAAAGTTGCAAACTACTAATTGTTTTGGATTATGCTACACTTCCTAGTTATATATAATTTTGACTTATATTCTAAACTTTATTAATTTTCTAATACATTCCAAGAATCTATTACATCTGGATTACATTCCCAAACCCTATAATTTTTGTATTATATTTCATGAATTTGTTACTTTTTGGTATTATATTTTATAATTCTGTTCTTTTTTGGAATCACACACACACATTCCTTCACCCGATCACTTTTTGAAATCATATTCCACAACCCTTTTACTATTTGGAATATCAGGGTTATTCAAAATGAATCATCCGATTTCAAAATGCTATATTTTCATAAATAAGCGACGCAGAACGTCGCATATGTGGCGCTGTAGTCGAGTGGTCGGGGTTGTGAATTCGCAGCCGACGATGTTTCTACTAAGTCATGGGTTCAAGTCGTAATTCCACTGAAGACCCGTCATATAGTGGTCTAATACACATTAAATCTGTCGAGGTCTTTATGATGGTGTGGTGTGGAAGTAGGGAGAGGGTGATGACAACTCAGTTGTTGTCTTCGTCATTAGATCGCTGCTCAAAATTACGAGGGAGTCCCCAATAGCTCTCGTTTCACTTCCAAATGCGACATATGATAAATCAATTATATACGTTTATCAGTATTTTGATGTCATCTATCAAGCATTATTTGAAATGCAGACCACCCGAAAGAAAAAAAAGATTAAATATTTTTATGTATTTTTCTGAGCATATTAGTGATAGGGGTCGATTAGATCCAGCCGGATACGATGTCGTTTTTGTTTTTATTCAGGGAAAAAAAAAACAAAAAAAAAAAACACAATTCTGCAAGTCTAAAAAATTTATAAAACTAAACGAATTTATGTATGTGAGGAATACTTAAAAAATATGATGTCATAATTAAAAGCAATGAAATAAGATAGAAATCGGTAGATTAGAATCATTTCGGGTAGGAAGATGAATCCCCAAACAACGTAAAATAATCCGTATATGTTTCAGTTTACAAAATTCATCTGATTTAACTACAAAAAAGGCGAAAAGAAAAAAAAAAAAAAAAAAAATCTTCCGTTTTAGATGAGAGATAATGCTCGTAAAATTACTGATTGCTCCGTTCATGTTTCAGTTTACGAAATCCATATTATTTAAAAAAAAAAAAAATTCTGTTTTAGGTGAGATAATGCAGGGACCATACAAAGTTATCAAAAGCGGATGAAAATGAGAAATTTTCTCTTTCATTATCAGCTTGATCACGTGGTCTCACATTTTCTCTTTTGAGTCTGTTCACTTCATGCTAGCACAGTTTACGCACATTTTAAAATGTTTTTTCATCCAAAGCTATTTTTATTTACCTCAAAAAATATTGTCGAAACGCTAAGCAGTCGGTAGAATTCTTAGTTAAGAGAAGGAAAAAAATGCTTTATATATAGAATATATAAATAAGAAAAACAATTTTTCATTGTTCATAAGACAGTTGTTCAGATCATTAAAATACTATTCATACATGAAAATAATTGTTCAACGAAAAGAAGTAAAATGAACAAATTCGAGACTAAAATATTTTATTCTGGATAGTAGATATGTAATATAAATATGAATGAATTTATATATATATATATATATATATATAAAAACATACATAATTACACTCTATAACAAAAAAAAAAAAGAAACGACGCACCAAGAAGGAGTTGCCGGATATTAATGAAATTTTGTATGCAAAGACATCTGGACTGAACATGCATATGATTAAAATTTGCTGTCCATTGAATGAATAGCGGGAGCTACAGCGCATCAGAACTGTGCACTCAGCAGTTGTATATAAGAAGTAATTCTCAATCGGATGGTCAAATTTTCTGTTGCAATGCTATTTAGGATACCTTTCAACGATTGAAAAAAATGCCTCACCGTAGGATTCGAGCTCATTACGAGCAACTGTCATTGTTTGAAAGAGGTCGTATCATTGGATTGAAAGAGGCAGGTTGGGCAAATCGGAGAATCGCTCGTCATATGGGTCGATGTGATGTTGAGATTAGAAGATGCTGGCAAGAATGGGTGGACAATGCCAGATTTCAGCGTCATGATGGTAACGGTTGACCTGGGGTCACAGCAGATCGGGAGGACAGAGTGATTGTCAGATCAGCTGTTACAGCGCTTGATTCATCGTTATCAACCATCAGACGGGCGACCCGCACACGAGTGTCCACCATGACCATTCACAGACGGCTGATTGAGAAAAATCTACACTTGTAGCGACTACTACGCCCCCAGCCCCTCACTCCCGCACACTATCGAGTCAGATTACATTGGTGTTTGGCTCTATCAGGTTGAAATGCTGCTGACAGGGGACGTATAGTGTTTAGCGGCGAATCCCTCTGCCAACTGTGTCCTGACGATCATCGAAGACGTGTCTGGAGACGCCCGGTACAGCGTACCAATCCAGCTTTCACTATTGCACATCACACAGGCCTTCAACCACGTGTTATGGTCTGGGGTGCCATTTCCCTTCATAGCTAGACCCTTTTGGTCGTCATTAGAGGTACACTTACAGCACAGCGGTACGTCAACTGCATTCTGAGACCAGTTTTACTACTACTCCTTTTGCATTACCCTGGCCTTATTTTTCAGCAAGATAATGCCAGACCACATACGGTACGTGTTACTATGAATTGTTGTCAAACACTTTCTTGACTAGACAGATCTCTCTCCAATCATGTAGTTATGTCTGGGATATGATGGGAAGGCGACTGCATCTTCCACGGAATGTTGATGACCTGGCCGGACAATTGGTGCAAATTTGGCAAAAAATACCACAGGAGACCATCAAGGAGCTTTATCGCTCTATGCCACGTCACGTGGCAACTTGTATCCAGGCTAGAGATTGGTCAAAACCTTACTGAACTCGTTACTTTGCAACTACGTAACTATGAAATAAATTATTCTATTTTTTGAATTTTTTATTATTTTCTATTCTGTATGTAATTTTCCTATCCAACAATTTTTGTTTCCATCGAACAACTCCTTCTTGGTGCGTCATTTTTTTTTTTTTTTGTTATAGAGTATATATATACATACAGAGTGATTATAATTAAAGTTAAAGTTTCAAAACGCTGTAAAAAAATAACGATTGATCAGAATAACGTCAAATTTGAACAGAATATTATTGAAGAAGGGGGAAAACTTATGGCATAAGAAGAAAAATAATTCCAAATTTTAGCAACAGATGGCGCTGTAAGCATCATAATTTAAAATTGTTCGATTACAAATGACACATGAATCGTAAAACAACGACTAAGGTGTAAATTACACGTTAAATCAACTATACTGTTCAGTGTGCATGACTGCACAGCTGTGTGATATTGTTGGTCACGTAAGCCCATCCACCACGGCTAGGTCATATCCCATCGGATGGGAAAAATCGGTGTTTAACTGTCCTGAGGTCAAAAACCGCATAAACATGATGCAAAAACATTTTCAATATGCTGTCCACCGTTGTGTGCAACAAGATGAAATCGAGAAACAGCATGTTCCACAACTGATCGAAGTGCCTCCGGTGTCACGTTCAGAATGTGTTGCGCAATGCGTGCATTTAGTTCTGTTAAGTGTGCAGTCGGAGCACTGAACACGGCATCTTTCAGATAACCCCACAGCCAGAAGTCACACGGATTAAGATCAGGTTATTGGGGCGGCCAGGCTGTAGGGAAATGAGGGATGATAATTCTAGCATTTCCAAAATGCTAGGTGCTGCACTGGATTTGTAATGTGCGGTGGAGTGCCAGCTTGCATAAAAATGATCCATTCCACACATCCACTCTGTTGAAGATCTGGAATGACGCGATGTGCAAAAGACATTCATAGCACTGACCAGTGACGGTAACGGTAACAGGACCGAAAGCACCCATCTCCTCGAAAAAATATGACCTTATGATAAATGATGCCGTTAATCTGCACCACACTGTGACTTTTGAGGAATAAAGTGGTACTGGTTGAGTTGCGAATGGATTGTCTGTTGCCCATATTCGGCAATTCTGTGCATTGACACATCCTGTCAGATGTAAATGGGCTTCGTCTGTTCACATAATTTTCCACAGCCATTCATTGTCCACTTCTATGCAAGCAAGACATTCAAAAGCAAAAGTCTCTCTTGCTCGCAGGTCAGAAGGAAACAACTCCGGCACATGGCTAATTTTGTAAGAATAGGAATGAAGGACGTTTTGTAGAATTTTATGCACCGTGCTCACAGGCCTGTCCAAGGTTTGGGGAATTTCACGTGCACTGCACGGTTGCACACTATCGTTCGATTCCTCCTGCACTGCTGTTGCCACTTCTTCAATGACCGTCGAATCAATTTTTTCCCTCCCTCTACCAGATTGCAATTGAAAAGAACCTATCTTTTCAAATTTCTCAATCATTTTCTCCAGACCATTTGCAGCCATCGGTCCAAACGCCTTTTTTAATACCATTGAGTGTCCGGAACTTCTGCAGAACTACTGGTGCACAGTCATTTTTCATGTAAAAAAAACTTTACAAGCAGAGCACAGTCTTTCAGTGAGACAGTCATGGTGAACTTCTCAGACGCAAAGCGAGGAAAAGCCATGTACCCAGCATTTTTATAACAACTGAAATAAGTCGTACGCATGACAGGTATTATTATTTACATATTCTGACGCTTTCAGCGCCATCTGTTGCTAAAATTTGGAACTATTTTTTCTTATGCCATACGTTTCCCCCCTTCTTCAATAATATTCCGTTCAAATTTGACGTCACTCTGATCAGTCATTCTTTTTTTTTACAGCATTTCGAAACTTTAACTTTAATTATAATCACCCTGTATATATATATATATATATATATATATATATATATATATACAGGGTGGCCAGCCTTAATGTGAACCAATAGTTAATTCCCGAACCGTTCGGTTTAGGTATGCACTTTCAATTTGAAAAATGTTTTAAAAAAGTAAGAAATGTTTTTACATGCTTTTTTAACCAAAAACCCAATTTAGAAAAAATTTACAAAAATTAAATTTTTATACGTTCCCCAAGTCCTATCACTTACATTTAGGAAAAGATGTAGTGCACAAAAACATAGTAAACTCAAAAAATTTCATTTTATTACAATAAAAACTGTCCGAGTTATGGAACTTTGAAAATCACACATTTCATCCATTTTCTCGGCCATTTTCAAGAAGCTAGTAAGGGGCCGTCTCGAAAGTGAAATTAATTGGAACTCTGCCAGGAAACTTTCGCTCTTACACGTCACTCTTATGTAAATCGTTTTTAAAATTAAAAGTACATACATTACGATAATAATAAAATAATTAAGTACTTAAGAAATAAAATTTATTCTGTGTACGTGTAAAACACAGACAAAATAAAATATTTTTGACGAAGAAAACATTTCAAAAGCAGTTCCAAAAAAAAATAGACTTATTTGCTGCGGCTGCAGACTGATTTGATGCAGTACTGATCATGGCGAGCTTTTAAAATCTGTTGTGTAGTTGCTTGAAATTGCATACAGTCGTATTCTAATATTATGAATTTTAGTATGGGAGAACGAGATGAATACAAATGAAAAATTCTGCGAAATGGTACTGTTGTATGGGCAGTGTAATCGAAATAAGAGAGAGGCGGCAAGATTTTATGCCATTAAATTTCCCAGTCGAAGACATCCAACTTATTGTACAATTGCCCGTGATGTTCAACGCTTGTATAAAACTGTTGGAGTTGTCATAGACATATTCCCTTGTCTCGTGCCACACCTTCAAGCTTGCGGATACCCGCTGAGGTTGTTCTAGGATATGCCCTGGCTCATCCTGAAAGTAGTGTCCGGGATATCAGCAAGGCTTGTACCTACTCAAAAATGACGGTGTGGAACATATTACATACGTAAGGTGCATATCCTTATCGTCCAGTCCTGGCGCAGGAATTAATGCCCGGAGACAAGGAGCGTCGTTTTGATTTTTGCAATTTCGTGTTAAACACACTGGATGAAAATCCAGATTTTTTGAATGAAATTTTGTGGTCGGATGAATGCCAGTTCTCGAGGCAAGGCACTATTAATACACAGAATACGCATTATTGGTCCCTCGAAAACCCACATCTAATACGACCGAATCGTCACGAAGTGCGTTGGTCGGTGAATGTGTGGTGCGGAATATGGAAGAGCACTTTAATTGACCCAATGTATTTCGATGGACCTTTAACATCAGAATCATACACGGAAATTTTATCTGGACCGTTAGCCGATTTTTTAGAAGATGACGTTTTCTTACGGGATTTGTCCCGCTTGTGGTACCAGCATGATTATGCACCCTCACACAAATCTGCGCAACCATGTACATTTTTGGCGTAGACATTTGACACTCGAATAATCGGCTACGGAGGTCAAAAGGAGTGGCCCCTGCGATCACCCGACCTAAGTCCTCTGGATTTCTTTCTCTGGGACTTCCTAAAAAGCAAAGTGTACGAACATGAATCCACGAGTAAATCCGATTTACTCAATCGAATCAGTATGACATGCAGGTCTGTGACACCAACTATGTTGCAGAAGCTACAGGCAGAGTTTCTGACGCGGGTTCGGTACTGCATTTCTGCGGAAGGCAGTCATTTTGAACATGATTTAAGTTAATTTCGTTATTCTGATATAATAAAGCTCCAGATTCATGATTGGCGCATCATTCCACATTATGTTATAATTTGAACGGATATCCTGTATTTTTTTGCTGTTATTTGTTAAAACCCGCTGTTTTAATCTTTTCGGTACAAGTTGTATTTCTTTAATTTAACTTTTATTTGTTTGCCATACAGCAATACAAATTGTCAATCCATGATGTTTACTACGATATTTTAATATTACTATGATGTTATTCTTTTGCTCTTTCTGTAGATAGTGAATTATTGTTCTCTAAACTCAATTTATATACGACCCTCTTTTCTGAGCAATTCAAATGCTTCAACTTTATGTAGCCATAACTCGGTCAGTTTTTATCGTAATAAAATGAAACTTTTTGCGTTTACTTTGTTTTTGTGTACTGCATCTTTTCCTAAATGTGATAGGACCTGGGGGCCGTATAAAAATTTAATTTTTGTAATTTTTTTCTAAATTGGTTTTTTGGTTTGAAAAGCACTTAAAAACATTCTTTACCTTTTTTAAAACATTTTTCAAATTGGAAGTGCATATCTAAACCGAACGGTTCGGGAATTAGCTATTGGTTCACATTAAGGCTGGGCACCCTGTATATATATATGTGTGTGTGTGTGTATGTTACTCATATATGAAACAAAAAAAAATGAAAATGAATTGGAAATATCTTTATAATCTGAATTACTTTTCTAATATTACCAAAACCAATGGGAATTTCAAAGAAATTAATGTTTTATCTTAATATGACACCTGTAAGGGATATTTCTGTTTTAATTTTCATTATTTTTACAAGCCTTTATATCACTTGCTATGTTCATAAATGGATATGACTTTCCAGAGAAATTTCAAAGTTTTTGTTCGAATTTTAACCCCATCATCATCCTACTGAGCTAAAATTTTACATACCCGTCTGTAAAAACGCTGATGACAATAAAATGCTATGATACACTCCAGCAGTTACGGAATTGAGAGGGAGGAGGACTAGAGATCCAGGCTTTGCAATTTGTAAACGTTTTTTAACTCACTTCCTGTTATTCGATCGTTGAAATTTTGCGTTCACATATATATAACTCTGATGACAATATGATTCTATAGTATGCTCAAACAGTTACGATTTTAGGGATGGTTATTCTTTGTGCTAGAACTTTAACCCACTTCCTTTCATCTTATGAAGCTAAAATTTTGTGCTCAAATTTAAATCTGATGACAATTCAGCACTATGGTATGCTCAAGCAATGACGAGCTGGGAAGGGAGGGGGCTTGAAAATAACAATCTAATTCAGTCGAAAATTTGTACCATGAAATTGCATTTTAGTCTTAAATTACTGACCAAAAATAACAGTTCTAAAAAAAACTGCTACATGGGATATTTTTGCTTAATTATGCATTTTAAAGTGTACTGAATCAAAAAATAATCTCCATTTCCTCTACCACGTTGTTTCAATTGTTGCAAAATAAGAGCAAAAAAAAAAAAAAAATCTTTCTTTTTAAATGAACTATACATATTATTTCTTACAATCAATCAAGCAATTTTTTTTGCAGTATACGAAGTATGGCTATTAAATAACAGGACTGACACTGCAAAACATTTAGTTTTTATTTCATACATATACTTATTATCACTTTCGATTTACACACCTCCTCTTTTCCTACATCACTCCATTCGAATCTTCCATTGTTCGAAACAGTGCTTTAAGGCTTCTTCACTCAGCTCCTCAAGATCCGACGAATAAGACGGATAGTCTGACACTGGGATGCTGTATTTGGCTAGGAATTTCCTGAAGATCGATCTGGAAAGATCGAACCAGACTGACGATTTTTTCGATATTGTCATCCGTTTTTGACGTAGGAGGGTGAGCAGGGCGTGAATAATCTTCAACGTCTTCTCGGCCATCTTGAAAACGCTTAAATCACTCAAAAACGCTTGCATGAGATAAACATTCATTGCCATACATTTCTTTCAACAAATTATAAGTTTCAGTAGCAGTTTTCCATGTTTCATGTGAAATTTCTCATCAATTTGTTGCTCTATTTGTACACTTCCCCCTCAGGCGAAACAAACAAATAACTCTTTCTACTTTGGTCACTCACTTCAGCATCCAACAGTTGTGAGGTTATTGTCCTATCTTCCTCGGCAGTAGATCTCCATATCATGGATATTCTGGCGAAAACTTTCACCCCTCTCTTCGCTGCATCTTCCAAGTTTTCAGACAAATAGTTAGTATGGGAATATAGGAAATAGAGTTTTAAGCTCATCTTGCATCCCTGACCTATATAAGCAGACAGGATGCGTTGTACAATTAGTTTGTAGGCAGGGTCTTTAGTATTTCCGAAACAATTGTTCTCTCCACTTTCTTAGAAGAGTTCCCACTCTGCCTTTTCCTTTTCTCCCAAAGTTTCCAAAAAGAGGTGATCAGATAATAGTTTTCGTATCTTGGGGACATTAAAAACTCCCTCTTTCAACTTGGCTTCAGACAATTTCAGGAACTTGGAACACAGATATCTGAAACATTCCCCAACTTTCGGCAGTGATTTAGCAAACTTCTTCATAAGCCCCAATTTAATAATCAGAGGTGGTAATAAAACTTTTTCTGGTGGAAACAAGGTCGTATTGATGACATTTATTTCACCGGAGGCTAAGGAGTTTCGGTGTAGCCAGTCCGCTTTTGTCCGATGCTGCTCTGTCTCTACTATCACTATAACCGGTCTATTGGTCCAACAACATAGCTTATGTTTTGAAGTCTTCACAAGCTATCCGTTGATGTTCTTTATATTTGATTTTCTCAAATTTCATAGTCAAATCATTATAATTTTCTTCCATATGCACCAAGCGTCCCATAGGAAGAGACGCAAATGCATTTCCATTATTCAGAAAGACTTTTTTTAAGGCTAGGTCTGCAAGAATCAATAAATAGGTATAACTCAGATGAATCATATTTTGCTTCAAAGCATTTCACGAACCCTTGAACATTACTACAAAAAACTAAAAATATCCCCTTTTTGGAGAAAGACATAATAAATTCTTTCTCGTGATGCCTGTACTACGAAAATAAGGTCCCAATGATAGCAGGTTTTTGTTTCTTAGCTTCAATTCTAACAATTCAGGTACATCTTTGGAAAGGTCTAAATCTCTAAATAAGTCATTGGGCTCCTCTGAAGAAATAAAGTTGAGGGTCTTGTAAATAGAGAAAAATCTGAGGTAGATCGTCCTGTGTAGATGTAATATGTCTCCATTCTCTGACTCACTCAGGATATCATCAGAACTGGAAAGTAGTCGTGGAACTTGTTTTTAAAAGCTATTGGACACAGGACATTGTTAGGGTAAGATATTTTCTTCTTATTTTTTGTATTAAATCCTTCTACAGAGCAGAAGTAGCAGTTAGAAGTGTAGTTTTTCTGTTCACGCGATGTCATAGGAATGTCAAAAAGAGATGAGTTCCTCTTGCCCTAAAATGACAAAAGATCTTCATCTCATCTTCTGCAAACCTTATGAGGAGCCCATGCTTTGTCTTGATCCACAGGTGTCAATTTGAAGTAAACAAAATATACTTCCTACACAAAATCACTTATGTTTCTTTGTTAACTTCTTATCGTTTATTTACCACTAATAAAGCAAAAGTTGTTTGGCGAAATAACACTACCTCTAGAAGCCATAATCCAGAAATAAAACCACGAGCATAGTAACATTTGAATGATGGATGTAAACTTAGTATGGCTTTACATAGTAAGTAAGATATTGAATTTTTTTAGCTGGTTGAAAATGGTCAGACAGCAGGTTCGTTTTCACTTATTATTGTTTATACTTATTTCTAGTATCTCAGAGAACACATCGAAACTCGCTCAATCTAGGTAATAATATTCCTCACCATTCGCTATAAGCTACGTAAATCTGTTTGAATAAATTCATCTGACCTGAGAAGTCATGTTTTTAAGGAGATTTTTAAAATCTAGAAAATGGAACTAGATTTTTAAGTTAATGGGAAACTAAAAACTTAAGTTTTACAGAAAAAATAAAGCTTGACATGATGGAATTTTTTTAAATATTTTTTCCCTGTTTTAGTATATTAAAATCTATAAGGGAAAGTAAAAAAAAAATCTATGTAGTTTTTTTAGTTGCAATTAAATAAATATAAGTAAAAATATTTTTATATCAAGCTTTTATTTAAAAGTGGACTAGAAGTATAAGAATAATTTTTTAAATATAAAATAACACCTAATTTATACAAACTTGAGGCACTTAACTTAGATACCTACTACATCATTACCGATAAATTAAGCTTCATAGGCTCTTACTTATATATGAGATCAAAAGAAGTATTAACGTCTCAAACTTTTTTGAATTCTATATTATTTTACATTTAAAAAACTATTTTTGTACCTTTTAGTCCAAATTTTAATAAAAGCTTGCTTTAAATATTTTACTTATGTTTATTATTTTCATGCTACAATAACGCGAAATTTTCTTTATATATTTTTTCATGACAGATCTTTAAAACTTTTTAACTAACTGTTTATGTTTGAAAGATACGAGAATTGATTTTTATAATTTCACTAGTTCAAAATTTTAAATTGTATTTATTTTCATTTCTGAAAGCACGAGAAATGATCTACTCTACAATAAAAAAATGAAGAGTGCTATGTCAAGAGTAACATGAAAGTTTTTAAAAATGACATCAATCAAAATTGTTGATTTTAACTATTGTTTACTTATATGCAATACTCTTGCATTTTTTGATAGACTTATCTTTCTAAGAACAAAATTTGATCGCCTCATTCACGTGCTGGAATTAATCGCATCAGAAAGATAATGCTATTGTAACTTCAAACGTATCGTAACTTAAGGAATAAAGGAAAACTATCATAGAAATCAATTGTTTAATAGAGAAATTTGCTTAGTAAAAACATATAAGTTCCCTATTGATGGTGAAATGAAATTAATTTCTAAAGATAAAGCTTCACATTTAATGATTATTTGATTAATATTGATTTATTTATGCTCACCTTTTAGTGTGTTCGTAATTATATCAAAAGAAAAGATCCTTATGTATATCAAAACACCTGAGTTGGCATCCCTCTCCTAACTTCCACACGAAGCAAACAGCAGAAAGGAGCTTTACAAAGCTAAAAAAAAATATTAAAAATTATCTTATAACTTCTATAGGACAAGAAAGGTTATCGAACTTATATTATCCATAGAAACAGAAGAACTTGAGAAACTAAAATAATCTTCATCTATCGATGTTATAATAAATACATATCCCGAAAATAAAAATCAAGAAAAGTACCTGTTTAATAACTAGGATAATTTTTAAGTTAGAAAGTTTTTTTTTTAACAGATATGCCTATGAATACTTGTTTTTGACACTTGCAAATATATTTTATTAATACGGGTGTTTTTATTTATTTTCCGAAAAAGGATTCCCAAGAAATTTTGACACAGAGCGCACTCAGGCCTATCTAGACCACTGGTGTGATAATATATGTGGAAACCATATGAATAAATAACTCTTTCTGTTATTCCTTTCTGAAATGTGACTTCCAAAGGCAGTGAAGTAGCTGGCTACCTCTGTAACAGTATGTGTATTCAAGAACACGCATATTTATTCAGAGTTTTTATTTATTACCGAAAATAAAAGATGAACTCGTGAAAATAAGTGGCTAATGTGATCTTAGGTTTTTCTGAAGAACAATGTTGCACAGATATATTTGTCATTGTTTTCAAATAAGTATTAAATTCTTGACTTCTACTTTGGCGATTAACATAGTTTTTAATATGTTTTTAGTCCTTTCTTTGCTCTAAATTTCTCTTTTTGTAAAATATATTTGAATTAGAAGTACAATCATATGAGTGAAAACTGTGAGTCCAGGCTCCTTCTGTCGAAGCAACTTCCACCTTTCAAAATTGCTGAATCCCTTTTCCTTGAAACTTGAAAAAAACTTGAAAGAACTCAAAGGGGTAGTAATATTGGAATTTTTTATGTTTTTCTTGTTTTAATAAAATTGCACAAAATTAGTGGCACCTCCATGGCTTACATTAAATTCTGTACGACTTTTTTCACATCTGATGTTCGTTCAGAGTGTTTTTGCTTTATAAATAGGTGTAAAGGTTCACAAGCCTATTTCCCTTCAACTACCCTTTTTGGACATTTCTAAAGCATTTTTTTGATTGAAGAGTTTTGACATCTGAATTATGTAAATCAGTATTACCATATAAATTGAAGTATAATGAATTAGATTGAAGATTGATGTGAGATTGCAATAGATAGATAGAAGACTGGAGGAACCAGGAATAGAAGATTGGAAGAAGGAGGGAATGAAAATTTAAGTAGTGGTTTTTTTTTTTTTTTTTTTTAATTTCACGATTACTGTGAAGTTACCATCGGCGAATAGATAACTATAGTCGCATCTAGATTACATTTTCAATACTGACTTGGATCCAGATAGTTTGGTGGTAAGATAAAATGGCATTCCCTGATCTTAATCTTTTACAGTAGACGCGTGTGGATCTGCTTCATGATTGTTGGTTATTCAAAAGGAAGAATAATAAATTTCAGTTAAAGTTTAAATTGCTTGATTGTTTGATTGATTCTTGCATGTGTGAGCTCGATTAGTTTATGACGGATCAAATGAGCAAAAGTAGAGAACGAAGGAAGTCACGTTTTCGCCTAGCGCCATACGTTAATTTAGTTTTCAAGTAAGCATTTAAAGTATTCTTCCCCTTGACATTGTTAAAATAGAGGTTTCGCGTACGATTAATTTGAATTTATTACAATGACACGCATCAATAAAGGGGAAAAAATCAATCTCCGGGAAAGATGTGTCTACGCTTACTTGCAACTGAGGAGCGAGTGAGCTAGCAAGCCTTGCTTGATTGATTTTTTATTAACGTTGCACTGAGAAGCAACGCGAGGGTTATTAGCGAAGGATCTCGTAATTTTGAGTCAAATGACAATCTTTGTCAAATGACAATACCTGTGGCGGCACCTCCCTCTCCAAACTTCCCCGCCAATGGTTGGACTTGGGACCTCGACTATATTTAACGTGCATCAGTCCTTCTACATAGCAGATATTTTGTGTTATCAGGGTTCGATGTCACAGGACGTGATGAAAACAACCTCAGCCGCGAACCCCTAATCGTGACCACTAGGTTACCATGGCCACTAGCAAGTTTCGGACCAACTTACACGAGAATAAGATGTAGTACGCATGTTGTCATTTGTGCTACTACCGTCCAGTGCCATTCTTTAGAATAATTGAAGGGGGTGCTCTTTTTCTGTAAACGGGACAATTAGGCGTCCTGAAGTTGTGCTTGTAAACAATCGAAGAGTATAACTAAAAACGAGATTTTTTGTACCACTAAACATGCAGAGTAAAAACAACATTTGTATTAAATTCTGTTCATTAATTAAAGGAACAGAGAATTTTAAACAAAAAAAAATGAAGTGAACTTTACAATAAGTAGTCATTTCTTCTGCCCTAAAAGCTCAATTTCCCCCTCAAAACGCACATGACAAATGTCGCTAACTCTAAATTAAACTCCTTTTTCTCCACCCTTTAAATTAAATTAAAGTGAACAATAAAATAGTTTCAAACGCAGTAATACACACATCATGCCCAACATTTTCCTCGTGTTACAAAACTAAAATCTGAATTACATTATTTATAAGCATTTCCAGTGTTAAAATAATATTCTTAAGATTTTTAATACTTAATGTCAGTTTTTTTTCTTCTACTCCTCCCCTTTAAAGTTTTATGTTTGTAACTAAAAATGGTAACGTTTTATTTAATGCTGCAAAAAAGTGAGTTTCTCGTTAGATTAATTTTTTTATGTCAGTTAACAACGTAAAGGGAATTAATGATACTCTTGTAAGATAAAACTGGAAACTGAAAGTATTTTATCGATTATGTGAAACGGCAATTCGTTAGTAGAGTGAGATTATTTTGAAAAGTTCCGAAAAGCATAAAACTTCTAACGAAATATCGATTGCCCCTTCCTATAACTCTTAATCATTAATATTTTCTCCATCATTTATCATATTTCCAAAGGGGTAAAATGAGAGCATTTTGGATTTAACTTCGAAACTTGAAAGCAAAATTTTCACCTGAATATAACTGCAAAATTTAGTATTTTATATGGTACCAATGCCCCATTAAATTCATTAAACAGTTGCTTCCTTTCATTTTTATGGAAGTTTTTGTAAGAGTATTTTTGATAATTTAGCGTATTAATTTGTAAGTAGAAAAATACAGTAAGCTATATATGAGCCGAAATATTTTAAATTTATTTATTCCTTTTATAACTGTATAGCAAAACTTTTTTCTTGCAGAATTTTTTTTACATTGGATATTTTGTAAGAACGAATATCTTTTTCACGACTGATGATATTTTAAGAAAAAAACATGAATCTTACTGTTCTGATAAAAAAGAAAACAATAGAGCAAACCTTGTACTTTTAATGACACAAAACGTTCTCTTTTTTTTTTTTTTTCAGTAGAAAATGTTCCACACGATAAACATGAAAATGATTACAATGATTTTTCGTCGTAATATACTTTGCTGTAAGATATTGAAAAGTGTTTCACGAAAAAGGATCAAATGCATCTTTTCAATCAGTTCAAAATCTTTCCTTAAAAATAGTTTTCACTCTTCTTCCATTGAATACGAGTATAAATCATAATTTATGCATATTTATGATTAAAAATAAATTAATTTTTATTTGGGTGTTGGGTGGGAAATAAATTGGTCTACTTCTATATTGACACGCATTCTTTTTCGATATGTATTATTAATTTCTGTATATGTAAAGATCGCTTCTATAAATGGAAATTTTTAAATTTCGGATTTTTTTATTCGAGCTATCGATTTTCATACTTAAAAATTCGATTGTATAATTTATTTCTGTCAAAATTATTTTTATTCAACATTTTACTTTATTCTTTAACTGTTAGAATAAAATCATTATATAACCAGAATCATATATACAAAATACATAAACAGTAAGCATTTTAGTTTTAAAGTTGTCTTTATACTATAATGTCAAAAAATTATGGCACGCAAAAGAGCTTAATTATTTTGCATTTTATAAATTATACTGTGTTTAGGAAGAAAATAATAAATTGAATTAATGTAAGAGATACTAAATATAAACGCGTATCTGTTTGAAAGTGTTAGTGAAAACAATGCATTTTCACATTTGCTGAGCTAAACGTTTTTAATCACCCCCTTCTTTTAAAATTCCTTTTTAGTGCAGTTTCTAGGAGAAGGGAGTTTCTTCTTGCTTTGTTTGACAAGCTTTTGTAGCGATTTTATGTCAATTATTGTGTAAAGCTTCTTTTTCTTTGAAAAAAAAAAAGCTTTTCTTGGTAAAAATTGGGCAGTGACAAATTCTATTTTCACAAAGTAGCTCAATAAATATTTGAATAATACTTTAATACTGAAGGTTGTTCTGCTGATATTTAAATATTTCAGCTATAATAAAACCTCCACAGCTTCAAAGCACCAACTGTATGAAGGTGTTTCAAAAAGAACCCTTGTTGAAAATGCAAATGGGTTATTAGTAAGGTGACCAATCGTTCTCCTTTTGTAGGTTCTATCCTTCCTCTAAATGTGTCCTCCTTTCTGTCACCCTGTTCTATATTTTAAAACCAATTTGTTAATCTATGTATTCAGAGATACCGTGCCGAACTGTTACGCAAATGTTGAATACAAAAAAATTTTAGTATATTCAAAAGTTAGATGGCTCGCTGTACACCTGCCATAGAGCGTATTTTACTATTATTTGAGCATCTACGTTCAATTTTTTAAGTTTAGACAAATGTCCAAAAATTCTGAATCTTTTTTTTTCCAATTAGGAATCATCGGAGATATTAATGTATTTTGTATATAACCAAGCGTCTATTTTCCACAAAACGATTAAAAAGATTGAAGGTAAACATATTTCAGCTACAGAAGTCAGTCTTATTTTGAACGATTTCGCCCTTCAATATAAATCACGATTTGAAGAAAAATTTATTCCTTTAATAATAAAAAGAAAAGAAAGTTGTCAAACTTAGAGGAATCAAATTCGGAGATAGCGGAAAAGTGCACCAAAGAAGTGCAGATCTTTTACCAAACGCGTTATTTAATATGTCGAAGAATGGTCTGAAACAAATATCACAGGACAGTTTACATTGGTGTTTCTTAACTTCATCGCAAGTAAATTTGTCAGATATTGAAAATTGTATTCAGTTTCTTACAGAAAGAAATGCCTGATATTAAAACCGATAACAATTGTCTGTTTGTAGAAATTAGAAAACTGAATGTATATTTGAATTATGATAAATTAGAACAATGGGAAAATCAACATGTTGAAATTGATTAAAGATGGGGGGGGGAAAATATTTAACCATTTCAAAAATAAGCACATTCTATATAAAAATTTAATTATTCTTGTTGAATTTGCGTTGTGCTACCCTGGAATTAATATAGCAGTTGAAAGATTTTTTTCCATTGGTAATGATTTTTGGACAAGGTGAGAAATGAAGATTAAATGCTGATTCTCCAGCTGCAGCACTTACCGTAAAATTCAGTATGAGAGATAATTCTTGCTCCGAAATTTCCAATATATTGTTAGAAAATGATATATTGACAAAAAATATTCACTGTACTTTTTTTCTTAATTATTTTTCATCCTCCTTTTCATCGTAAGAAATTGGTCGCCTTATTATTAGAGATGGTAAATGGGAGTAACTGATTGTAGTATTATCAATTGATCATTTTCCCTTTCTTTAAGAAGTCCACAAGTATGACGACCTTTGTATCCCAAAAATTCGTCTTCATAATTTTCCCCGCCGATGAGAGATTCTTCGCCTTTATTGGAACAGATTCACTAGATGTAGCCCATTGTTTTCATAACTACATGATTTTCTTAGAGTAAGGATGAATCCATGTCTCAACAAAGGTGACAGCTCGACGCAAAATTACGACGACGGCTCGTCGTGCCATCAATCGCATTTTGGTTTGAATGCAAATAGCTACCAAATAAAATGAACAGGGTCAGAATTATTTTATATATTATAGAAGATCAGAACATATATCGGCATAAAGAACCGAAATTCGAAATTGAAATTTACTTTAATATATATAAATAGAAACATATATATAAAGGAATATCTCGAAGTAGACAATCTTGAAGAGCCTTGTCACGAATTCCAAGAACTTCTCCATCACAAATAAGCTGCTCTTCTTTTTCTTAAAATTCACAGACAGTTGCTAAGGACTTCAGTTGTGTCAAATATGCAGCTATGTTCTGTCCATCTTCTTTGGAACTGAGGAAAAATTTTTATCTTCCGGATTCTACATTCTGACGCGGTATGCAATATTCCTGGAATTTATTTAAAACGTAGTTAAAGTTCCCTTTGCTGCAATTGTCTTCAAATTTGAAGTCGCTGAATATCAATCAATTCATTCAATTCAAGTTTAACCAATTCATTTTCATAAGTATTTCACTGGGGGCTCTCGAAACTGGAATTTCAAAGTTTACTTTCTTAAAAAGCCTACTTCTCATTTGTCCTTGTCTTGGAAAGCCTTACAACTTGTTAACACTGTTTTTCTTCTACCTACTGAGAACTGTTGCAAAAATAGTTGAATTTTAAATTTTATAAATAGAAAATGTCATTTTGATTGCAAAATGATGTTTTCCATTCATAAAATGCTTTTCTCTAACATATTAATCCCAGTTTTCCTACTGAAAAGTTGTTTTCAAAAGAGAAGGACTAACTTTTATTTTATTGTTCCCCCTTGACACAAAACTCATTTTTACTTGCTTTTGAATCCTCAAAATATAGAGAATTTCGAATAAATATATAGAGTATTACTAATAAAGAGTATTTCTATGTTTATTTATATATTTTTCTACCTCTATCGTATTTTCGAAACTTTTTTCAGTGTCCTTTAATTAGAAGTACCCTTTACAATATTTCAATGGACGCTTAGAATAATTTTATTTTTATTAACACGCTTAAACGACTCTTTCTTGTGATTGAATGCTCCATAATGTTTCAGAAGCAATTTCGCTTAGTATTATAATTTAGAGATAAATTATTGATCGCTTCCAATATGGGAAGCTTTATTTTACGCAGTTATAGATTCAAATAACATTTTATTTAAAATTTTCAAATGTTAATAGAATATTTGCTAACTTCAAATACATACAGAATATTATTGATCTTTAGAGTATAGGAAAATCCATATAAAAAGTAAAATGGCTCCGCTTCAAAAAGTTCGAAAAGAATGGGAGAAAATCCTCATACAACGAGGTATTCTAAAGCACAAATTTACTCTAACACGGTTTGTGAATTAGATAAATCGTGGAACAATTCTTAAAGGAAATCAGAGTATCATTCTAAATTAGAGAAATAAATTTAAGAGCTCAAATTATCTCACTGGACATTTTTCATTTGTACGTGTATGTCGTATCAGACTTGCCTCAGGTAATTGAAATTTATTAGAGCTAGAAACCTATTCATAAAATAATTTCAAACTCAGTAAAAGAAAAATAAATTTAAGAGCTCAAATTATCTCTTTGAACATATTTCATTTGTACGTGTATATCGTATCAGACTTGCCTTAGGAAATTGAAATTTATTAGAGCTAGAAATCTATTAAATTCATGGAATATTAATACATTTTAAAGTTTTATATTTAGCTTTAATTAATATATTTCTCCATATTATTATAAAATAATAGTCAAATAAGGCTTTTTAAATTTAGTATCTCAACTTTTTTTTTTTTTTTTGCCGTTTGTTTCGTGTAATGGACATTCGCCTAACAAGGCATTTTTAAGAAAGTAACAACAATGTTATCCGAGATTATCCGAAAATTTCTTGAGTGTTCATTATAAAAAATGATTTTAATAAAACAGTTAATATAAAAATTTAAGAAAAAAAGATTTAGTTTTTTTTTTAAATATATATATATATAGTTTTGATTTATTGTTTGTACAAGAGTCATTCAATCAGTCTATTAGAAAATCCTTATATTATCATCATGAAAGTCTTATTCTCTAGTGTAAAAACATTGATTAATTTGTTATCTGTTATTCTCATTTATTTATCTGTTATATTTATGTAAGAGGAATTCTTGAAAGTTTGACTAGTGTGCGATGATCGTTCAATAAGTCTTCAGAAATTCCAAGTGATGACACTCGCAGCAACGAAAATTGTTTGTTTTTAGTAAGCATTTGACTCACTAGACAACTGTATAAGTCTCAGTTACTCGTATTCGTAGTCATGATGCTTTTCACTCCTTAAAAAATTCTTCGTCATAACTTTTCCTGCTGATGAGACCATCCTCGCCTTTTTTGGAAAAGATTCACCGGAAGCAACCCAATGTTTTGCTTTTTGCTTGATTTATAGTGTATAATTATGAATCAATTTTTCAACGACGGTGACAACTCGACGCAAAATGACGTCGACAGCTCTATGCTACAGCAATCAAATTATGATGTGGCAGCAGAGGAATGCTAAATCATATCCAACTTATGAATCAAAGACAAATGTATTTCGGCCCCGTTTAACAGATAGCAGCACCCAATGGTAACAATAATTTACCTTAATGATGCCATCTCTCTTAGAATACAAGTACTTTTTGAACTAACCTCGTAGTGAATAGCTACTTTATAATAATTGCAATACTTTTAATAATTTTAAATATATAACATTCTGAAAATTATTAATACAGTTCATTCTAATAATGCAAATTTAAAAATTATTTACAAGAATTAAAACTTAATTCCAACTTTTTACTTCTTTCCCTTACATGGAGTATAAAGAAATTTTTAAAAGATCGATCTTATATGACCTCCAGGATTCTTACGTCATTACGTAATTATGGTCATATTTAATTAAACAAGGATTATATAAGAATTATATATCATTAATTGCTTTCTCTTATTTTTGCGAATTTTGTAGTAATAAATTTTAAAAAAGTTGATACAAAGAATAAAAAAAAGTCCTTCTCCTCTTTCAGAAAATTGAATATTTTTACCTCGATGTAAATTTTTCTTTCAAATACTTCGAAACCTTTTCCTGACTCCAATGCAAAATTCCAAGGAATATGAATAAGAACATAAAAATTACCTGAAAATGCTCAGTGATTTCATGACAAGTTATAATTTACATCTGATAAACAAACTACTATGATTTTAAGCCTCGATAATCTATGTGGCATGTTTAAACACTAATTTTCTGAGTATAAAATATATTTCTTATCTTTCATTTTTTGCATCCTTTAATTGAAATCCATACATATTTCAAATATCGTAGAATTTTTATATTAATATTTATGTTATAAATATTAATATTTACGCTGATATTAATTTATGCGTCTTAAAACATTGAAATAGGGCTTTTAAAATCCCGTAGAAAGCGCAGATATTGTATCTAAATGTGTTATAATGACACAGTTTATGTGTCTCAAAATATTTTAAAATTCAAAAAGACAGTAACAAAAATTTCAAAATTGCAATAAAAAAAGCTTTTTTTTTTTTTTTTTTTTTTTTTTTTTTATCTCCGTGGCCTGGAGACTAAAGTTTCTCAAAAGCTAGTCAAGCCAAGATGTGCTAAAATGACTTTTTCGTCTTTGAAACAAATTTTTGGAAAATTAAATTTTAGTCCTATGCCATGTCTGATAAAAATTAAAAACAACATTTAAGAGGAAATTATGAGGTTCGTTCAATATAAGTCCTTAGAAAAATATAGACAAAAATATTTTAGATAGATTCTTTTTAATATTTTTATTTTTCAACATAATATCCTTTTTGCTCTACACTCTTTTCCAAACGTTTCTCCAAAATTTTTAAGCCATCTAAAAAGTAAGATTTTGGAAGGTCTTCAAAATAGGCATCTGTGTGGGCGATTGCCTTTTCGTTCGATGTGAACCGCTGTTAGGCGAGTCATTGTTTTAAAGTTTAGAAATAAAAATAAGTCACTGGGGGAAAGGGGCAAATCTGTTGAATGCGGTGGATATTGTAATAATTCGAGCTTAAATTCCATGATTTTGACCATCGACATTGCACAGGTGTGATACCCGTGCATTACCTTAATGGAAGAGGATCTTTTTTGTTTTTTTTGTTTTTTTTTCAAATGAAGACGTTTTTTCTTAATTCCTTCGCTCACCCGGTGCAATAACGACGCATAATAACAGGTCAATTGAAAAGTCCCCGGCCTACCATAGTAAAACACATTTTTTTTGGCAAAATTAGTTTTTTTTATTCAACTTAATTCCCTTCAAGGAAGATTCACTGATTATAGCGACCCTCCAAGTTTTCGATACCATTTTTGTAGTACGATTTGTCCTTTGCTTCAAAATAGGCCTCAGTTTCGGCGATCACCTCTTCATTCGACGAAAATTTCTTCCCAGCGAGCATTCTTTTGAGATCTGAGAACAGGAAATAGTCGCTGGGGGCCAGATCTGGAGAATACGGTGGTTGAGGAAGCAATTCGAAGCCCGATTCATGGATTTTTGCCATCGTTTTCACTGACGTGTGACACGGTGCATTGTCTTGGTGAAGCAGCACTTTCTTTTTCTTCAAATGCGGCCGTTTTTCGGCGATTTCGTCCTTCAAACGGTCCAATAACGCTATGTAATAGTCGCTGTTGATGGTCCTTCCTTTTTCAAGGTAGTCAATGAAAATTATTCCAAGCGCATCCCAAAATACAGACGCCATAACCTTGCCAGCCGACTATTACGTTTTCCCACGCTTTGAAGCGGGTTCATTGTGTGCAGTCCACTCGGATGACTGTCGATTGGACTTCGGAGTGAACTGATGGAGCCATGTTTCATCCATTGTCACATATCGACGCAAAAACTCGGGTTTATTACGCTTGATCATCTTCAAATACTGCTCCGAATCATCAACTCGTCGTTGTTTTTGGTCAAAAGTGAGCTCGTGCGGCACCCACTTTGGACAGAGCTTTCTCATACCCAAATATTCACCACATCTAAACTTAGCATACCAATCCTTGATGGTTGATTTTCCTGGGGCAGTGTCAGGAAATTCGGCATCAAGCCAAGTTTTTGCTTCAACTGTATTTTTTCCCTTCAAAAAGCAATATTTTATCAACACGCGAAATTCCTTTTTATCCATTTTTTTCACAATAACAAAAGTTGCTTCACTCAAAATGCTATAATTCACAAACTAATGATCCGACAGCTGTCAAATTTATACACGCATCTTTTGAGGGTTAGGGCTAACTAAAAAACATATGGACTTAATTCTAGTAGCGCCATCTATGTGTCAGGCCGGGGACTTTTGAACTGACCTGTTACAAGACCGTTATTGTTTTTCCTTTTCCCAAGTAATTCGATTAAAAAATTCCACGTGCATCTAAAAAAATCATGAAATTCATTTTGCCAGCCAATTTTATCATCTTTTCTTTCTTTGGAGCCTGCTCGCATTCAAAAAGTAACTTTTTTGACTGTTCCTTTGTCTCTGGAGTGTAGTAGTGTATCCACGTTTTGTTTACAGTTATGTATCGACATTTAAACACTTCAGGATTGAGTCGAAAAAGCGCCAAAATAGCCTCAAAGTAGACCACTTTGTTTAATTTTTTTAACTTGATAAAATTATATCACTAATTGAACAGTTTTAAATACGAGAAAGTAGATTGATATAGCGTATTATATTTTTTCCAGGTAATAATTCTAAACTAAAAAAATTGCTTCTGTCATGGCAATGATGATATGCACCCCTCAAAATTGTTTTCTTCTGGTACGACCACGTTTAAACTAGTTTACCCAATTGTAAATAGTTACAGACACAGGAGCAGATGTTGTCACTAATGTCATTCAACTCTGCTTTGATCTCTTTCGGTTTTAAGCCTTTTAATACAAGTTTTTAATCACCATTCGAGAAATTCACTTTCCCCGTTTTTCTAAATAAACACAAGTATCTTGATTCAATCAACAATAAAAATTTTACTATGCGATGGAAATAACTGAGACTTAGAGAGCTGTCTAGTGAATCATAATGCTTATTAAAAACAAATCATTTTCAATACTGCGAGCGTCATTTCTTGGATTTCCAAAGAACTTATTGAACGACCCTCGTACTTTAGAAGAAAAGATACAAATCTTGGATCGTCTTTAAAAAAGATAAAAAAGCACCCCACATTGAAAAATCTTAATTTAAATGAAGCAAAAGTCTGTACTGTCGAGAAAAATGAAAAAGAAATAAGAATAGCAATTACTTGAAATACGAAGGTGGTGTGAAAGGTTTCCAACTTCAACGTGAAGATGGCAAAACTCGCCAGTAAAAGCTAAGGAATGTGGTTTCGTCTCTTTTGATCGGTACTCACAAAAATTTCAGCCATTTTGGTTGTTGTTTGGCAATTGTTTGAGTAAGTTGAAGTGAGTTTTTTTGTGAAAGTGGAAAAGAATCAAGTATCGAGCTTTAATTAAATATTTACTTTTGAAAGACAATACTCCCACGGGAATCAAAGATGAGTTGGAAGCTGTGTACAAGGATTCTACACCATTATTTACCACCGTAAAAATTTTGGCAGCTGAATTTAAACGTGGTCGTACCATCTTGGGAGACGATGAACGTTCGGGACGTCGAAAAACTGGAACCACTAATAATGATAACATTGCTAAAGTTCACCAAACGATACCAGACAACAGTCGAATTAAAATGAGAGATATTGCAGAGGCTACAGGAAATACCTAAAGAACGTGTTTGTCACAGATTGAATCAAGATTTAGGCATGAGAAAGCTGTCCACTCGGTGGCTGTCGCATTTGTTCACTTTAGACCAAAAACGTGTTCGAATGAACATTTCCAAAGCTCTGTTGGCGCAGTTTAGGTGCAATAAATCAGAGTTTTGGGGCGATTAATTACTGCAGATGAAACTTGGATACATCATTATACACCCGAAACAAATATAAAGTTAAAACAGTGGATTGCGATGAGGTAATTGACTCCAAAAAAAAAAAAAAAGCAAAAACTGTTTTTTTCGGCTTGGAAAGTGAAATCAATTATTATTTTTGGATAGTCATGGACTTATCTTAATCAATTACCTTTATATGGGGAAAAAAATTACAGGAGTATACTGTGCATCATTATTTTACAAGCTGAAGGCAGAAATTGCGGAAAAAAGGACCACACACACATTTGCAGGGGGAAAAAATATGTTTCACCAAGACAATGCGTTGTCTCACATCTCAGTGGTTGCCATGGCGAAAATCTATGAATTACAGTTTTACTCATCAGAGGCAGCCTCAAGTGACTTCTTTTTGTTTCCTTATGTAAAAATTGCTCTCGGAAGACAGAGATCTTCATCAAATGAAGAGACCATCACTTTCGTTACTAATTAGTTTGTAGAGAAAGTCACAGAGTACTATTTGGGCGGGTTAAAGAGATATGAACACTGGGAGAAGTGTTTAGACTTACATGGAGACTATGTAGCAAAAAAATTAAATTTAAAGGGAAAAAAAAGTCTTTTATCTTTGTTAGGACGGAAACTTTTCAATCCACTCGTAAGTAGAGCATGCAGTATCTTTGATATCATCAAAATATGCAGCTTGTCGCCGGGGGCCAATGATTGAGAAAATGAAATAAGCTCTCAACATTTGGATTGATGATAACTGTCAAAAAATAATTCCATTGGAGGGTAATATCATCAAATAAAAAGCACTTAAAATTTACAAGCATCTTGAATAATGTATGAATAATCCTCTGTCAAACCAGATATTGCGGCAAATAAAGGTAGATTCAAAAAATTCAAGCAATCTTTTGAAATTCATAGCATAATAATTCAAGAAGAATTTGCGTCGGTTGATCATGAATCTGCCATGATGTTTCGACAAAAAATTCAAAACATTATTGAAAAGCGAGGATACGGAACAAATTAAGTTTTCAATGCCTACGAAACTGGACTTAGGTGGGGAAAAATAACGCCCAGTAGAACTTTTACATCGAAATAAAAAAATGCATTATATAATGCTACTTTTGTGCAGTAATACGTAGGAGGACTTTATGATAAAACCCTTGCTAGTATGCAGATTTTTAAGTCCCCTTGCACTTAAAGGTGTAAATAAAAATACATGATTGTTATTTTGGAAAGCAAATCGAAGAGCTAGGATAACTGGAAATTTATTTAAAGATTAGTTTTTAAATTGTATTATGCCAAACGTTGAAGATTATTTCAAGCAGAAAAAAATAGAGCTTCAAGGTGCTATTACTATTATATAATGCTCCATTTCACCCACAGGATTCGAGTCATTTTAACCTCAAAATAGTGTTCCGACCATCTATCACTACTTTGTTGCTCCAACCAATGGATAAAGTTTTTATTTATATCCTTATAACTTATTACATAAAGAGAGCGTTACAGTGGATTTTAGACGTAACCTATTCGAAATCAATTAATGTAATGGAAGCATGGAAGCAATTTTCAATGAAGCACTGCATCAATATCGTATCTTTGTCGCTGAAAGAAATAAAAACATCAATGTTAAGTGCATGTTAGAAGAAGATATGGCCATCTTGAATTGAAATAGAAAATGTACTTCAATCGTCAGAAAATGAATAGATGGCAAATAAGAACGTGTTAAATCAATCGGAGGCGAAGCTTTGTGGATATGGCTAATGAGGACGTTAAAGATTAATTAGTGGATGAAGTTGACGAAGCGGATTTGATGGAAATGAAATCCTAAGTTATAAATCAAATCGAATCTGAGGACAAGTAGCACTAATGAAGAGTGCAATGTTAATAATTTAGCACTTAAAAAATGACGCTGATCTAAATTTGGCAAAAAATCTTGGAATTATTTTTTAATGCAGATTCTTCCGCTGAAAGAAACCGAAAATTCAAAAGGAGCTGCAAAATTGGCTTTTTCTATACTATGAAAGCTACAATGACCTTGTAAGAAACAGCAAACAAACCAAAGTTAAAGATTTTTTAAAGAGAATAGGTGCAAAAAATCGTAAATTAAGAAAAAGGTTCTGAAAGTGAAAATTATATTGTTCAACCAAAAAAAAGCGCTCGTGTTGATTGTACAGAAAAGTGACGAGGAAGAAATTTATTAAATTAAGGTCGCATTAAATGAAATTAATAGTTTTTGTTCTTTTCATTTTGGGTCACACATACATTTATATTTCTATCAAGAATCAAGTTGCTTGTATGGAATTTAAAAAAAAAAAAAAAAAAAAAAAAACTTCTTTTTGTTGTTGCCAAGGCGTGGATTAAAATAAGATTTCACATTACGAGCAGAAAACCAATAAAGAAGTCCTTTGACCCACTGTTTAGTTTTTCTACAGCATTATGCATTTAAATATACTACAGTAGCCCATTTTGGATTGTTATAACTGAATGATATTGAAAATATATTTATAAAAAAATAAACACGCTGTGAACTATTATCAAGGCTAATACGCTTTTTTTAATACTCCATAACTATCACATAATCGGGATGTCAGTGAATGGAGCTCAATTAACACAGATGAACGAAAAACATTTTCTGCGGATATAAACAACAATGTGTTTGACTTATTAGCCACCCAAGGGGCTATTATTTTAGTTGGATCACGTTTGGCATTCCAGACCACTTTTCAACTTTTTATCGTTTGCTTTATTTTGTATTACATGTAGCTGATATAACATTCAATTTAATAATTTATTGTTTGCTTTAATTTTAATTACAATTAACTTAAATATATTCAATTTAATTATTTATTATTTCCTTTAATTGTAATATTGGAAAATTTTCCTATTGTCCATTTCTCGATATTTCATCGTTTACTTTAATTCTTAAATTTAAATGAGTAATTTAATAATAATTATAATAAAGGCGCGCCTTCGGTGGCTAAATCCGTTCTTTGTATAGCTTTGCATACAACTTTCATTAATATTATTTCAGGACAAACAGAGTTGTAAATATAAATAGTTCCCTCTTATAAGTACCCGTTAAAATTTTTGTAAAACAACGACTGCACTCTTGCGAGGTTCATATTTCTTTCATTACAAAAAATTACCTCTCATCAGAATTAAGACATTAAAATTAACAACAATTAAAAAATTTTATGATTGAATTTAAACTACTATCAAAATTACAGAGATCAATAATAGAAAACGCTGGAGAAAAGTCGACGATGCGAAGAAAAAAAAATGCGATTATTAGAATAGAATCTCTACTGCTGTTCCGTTCGATTGGACGAAGCATTCGTGGGCATAGTTAACGACGGAATTATTACATGCACGTTAGCAACAACAACAGGAGAGCTATTCCACGATAGCCTCCATCAAGACTGCTGAGTGTCGTAAAATCTATGGACATCAGAGAGAGATCCTTTGCTTAACATTAACTCTCTACAAACATTAGCGCTACATTGTCGTTAAATACCATTAGAGAAAGACAGTTACATTTGAATTACGCAAAGCTGCAATCATCCTGTTTGTAATCAAACTATTGTCATGGCAATGACAATGTATTAGGAATTTAGAAATCTGGTATAATGGTAACAAATACAGCCTTTTTATGTTTTTTGTAGACATGTAGTAATTTCTAGTGAATGTTTAACTATATATAATAAACTATGATTAATTAGAGAAAAGGGTCCACAGCAGTTGAGGTGAATGGAATAACAGAAAAAATCTTTTGTGTAACCCCCCGAAGAAAATAATAATTTTAGATTAATAACTTAGATATGTTTGAAAGTTTATTTTTAAAAAATGCAATATTTTTGCATATTTTGACATATGGAAATGCTATAGGATGGTAAAAAAAAACAAGAATATTTTTAAGACTTTTTTTTATAGAGGAGCACGCTAAGGTAAATAAATAAATAAAAGAAATAAATATTAAAATAATAATAATAAATATATCTTATTTCCTCTCGAAAGTAATATGAAGTTCTTGTGTTGCTTCTAAGCGTAATGCTAATAAACAATAAATCAATGCATCATCTTGTTGATGGGGTTGAAATAAGCGCAGTCGTTTAGTTTCGATTAATCAGGATGCTTATTTAGTGACGTTCAAGCAATTTACTACTTGATATTGTTCAAGTAGCGACGGAAGCATAGGGCGTGGAGTTGCGCGCTATAATGCAAAACTCTGTTAAAAGAAGAAAAAAAAGAGATCGTTAAACGGAAGCCGAAAGCTTTTATTCCTTTGAAAAGAGGATTTTTCAGAATTTTTACAATTCAGCAGTTAACTGGGATTCGAGACGCTAATAGGTATATACAGATTCCTTTGACTCGAAAAAGAAAGTAAAAGTAGTTTTAAACTTCAAAAGCAAAATGTAAAACTTTAATTTCAAAAAAAAAGAGGATAAACTGAATTCACTACACACACACACACTAATAACGTATGTGTACTAACTTTCCTTAAATTTAATTAGTCTTCTTAATTAATACTATATTTTAACAACCATAGTAATACATTCATCGTTATTTCGGGATCTTATTCTTTGTAATCTTTCAGTTTATGCGTTCTTGCGATTTCCAAAACCACTTAGATCAGCATTTCCCACTCCATAATATTCTCCACCAGACACTCAAACTCCAAAATACCTAAAGATCCCTAGATTTATTATCATAGGGTCTGTATTCTCTTAAATTTAACTTCATTGGGAAAAAAAAAAACAAAACAGAGAAATTTTCTATTACTTTTCACCAAAATTATCCGAGTGAGTGGATGTATGTTACATCCACCGCTAATCCTGATGCATCTGCCTCCCACTCTTGTGAAGGTAAAATAAATTCGTTATTCCTCGATTCAAGAGTTTCTTTTTTTGTGCCCTGACTGAAACGATTTAAGTATAACATGTTTTTACAAGTATATACACCCATTGCCATAAAGATTTGAGCATCAAGAAGTGAGGGTGGGATTTTTACAAAACTTGGCATGATAGTATATGTCAGGCAGATATGTAAATGATCAGAAATGCAGCGAGATTGTGCATTGCGTAATGCCATTACAAAGTGTTGAACATCGTTTTCTTTGGATTATAAAACAGGTAAGCAGTCATTGTTTGCGAGAATTTAATCTATTGCAGAGGGATGCTTTTTAATTAGAGATGTCATTACGACGCCATCGGAAACAATATGAGCAGCTGTCAGAGTTCGAAATGGGAAGAATCATGGAATGATGGAAACTGGGTCATCAGCTCGGCGAGTAGCTCATCATTTAGGCCGTTCTGACTTTGCTGTGAGGAGGTGTTGGGACCAGTGGACAAGAGAGAGGTTTGTTACACGGCGATAATTCCCAAAATTAGGACTCCCTCGACAGACTAATAGTCGAGAAAACCGTCACATCATACGACATGCACGCATAGTGCCAACTGTCTCATTATGCACCATCCATACACAGTACCTTTATTACCGGCCTCTGTATCAGTCTGAACCATTGCAAGGTGAAGAACATTTGGGCAGTTGCCATCGCGGCCCCCATTACGTGTACTGTAAGCCACTCACTGTCGCCTCGGTTTGGAGTGGTGTCGCGCTGGAAGGGATGGGACTGCAACTGAATGGAATCAGGTTGTCTTTAGAGAAGAGTCCGAATTCAATTTGAGCAGTGATGACAATTTTGTACGTGTGTGGAGATCCGCGGTGAACGTCTCACTTCTGCTTTCGCTATACAGCGGCACACCGTTCCCACAATTAATGTGGGGTGTCATCGCTTATGACACTAGGTCGCCCCTAATATTGATCCACGGCACCATAACAGCCTAGAAGTACGTTCGTGACATTCTTCAGCCACATGTGTTGCCACTCTTGGCAGGACTCCCATGAGCCATTTTTCAACAGGACAATGCTTGCCCACACTCAGCAATGGTTTCATAGGACTGCCTCCAATACATTTCCTTCCTTCCCTGGCCTGCTAGATTGCCAGATTTATCACCAATAGAGCATATCTGGGATGATTTAGGATGGCCAGTTGGACAGCCTACGAGTTTGGTCGAGTTAATGTCGCGTTTACAGCAACTGGGGAACGAGATGTCGCAGGATATCATATGGGACTTGTTTGCCTCAATGGCTGACCGTATCACATCATTCATTTATTCTAGTGGCGGCCCAACAGGATACTAAAATCATCACTCATTTATAATTTTTTCTTCTTCGATCATTTTGCTTTGATTTTGTAATACCCGTTGGCGTGGTGTGGATGTTAGGAGAGGGGGGTGCCAGCTCAGGTGTCGTCCTCGTCACTTGACCGTGGTTCAAAATTACGAGGTCTGTCGCCAATAGCCCTCGTGTTGCTTCTAGTGCGACGTTAATATAAACTAAACTTGATTTTGTAATCACTTATTTACATCAACTTACTTACGTCGTACTTACGTATATAAAATTTGTTTTATTCTGACAATTCATTCTTGGTGCATAAATTTGTATAGCAATATATATATATATATATATAAGAGGTGTGGATATTAAGTAACGAGACTGACACTACTACAGGAGAAGTACGCATGCACCAAACGCCAGAGACCGACAGCTGTTTAGCATGAAGCCTTTTCTTTTGAATGCGTGCCTCTAGCTTCAGTAAAAAAATCCGCACAGCTGTAGTCTTTATCCGCAGTAAAGTTACTCTTTTGTTTCCCCGGAAAAATGATGTGACAATAGAGCAATGAATTATTAAATTTCACATGAAACTTCGGAAAACCTCTACTGAAACTTATAATTTATTGAAATAAGTGTATGGCAAGGAATGTTTATCGCATGCATGTGCTTTTGAGTGGTTTAAGCGTTTTCAAGATGGTCAAGAAGACTTTGAAGATGAAGTGGTTTAAGCGTTTTCAAGATGGTCAAGAAGACTTTGAAGATGATTCACACACGGGTGCCCTTTCACATCAAAAAAGAATGATAATATCGAAACAAACGGTAATTTGATCTTCGGTTTAGTATTCGTACGATTGCTGAGTTTATAGCAATTGACAAGGAATCCGTAAGGCAAATTTTACAAAAGAATTTTAACATGCAAAAAGTGTGTGCTAAAATGGTGCCTAACATTATCTCGCAACAAGATCGCAAAAAACAACAAAAAGAAGCTCGCAAAAATGCTTGTACCGACACTTTGAATGCCATTGAAAATGACCCAAACTTATTGCAAAGGATAATAACGTATAACGAATCGTGGTTTTTTTAATTATGATCCTGAAATCTTGCGCCAATCCATGTACTGGAAGAGCCCGTCTTCACTGAGAGTCAAAAGATGAAGCTCGATTAAACAAAACAAATTTTAAAGAGCAATGATGATTGTTTTTTTTCTCCCGATATTCATGGAATAGTGTACCTTCACTGGATTCCTGAAGATCAAAAACTATTAACCAATGCTATTTTCACTTTCTTCCTGAACTTCGTGTCAGAATAAGGAAAAAACATCGTGAACTGTGGAAGGACTAGTTATTCCGCATTTCTAGAGGAGGAAGAGGTTTCTAGCCAAGTATAGCATCCCAGTATCAGACTATCTACCTTTTTCACTGGATCTTGTGCCATTAAGATTTCTGTTTCCTAAAATGAAATCTGTATTAAAAGGAACAAGATTTGAGTGAGTTGAAGCTGTGAATAAGAAAGCAGCACACGTCCTGAAGGAGCTGACAAAAGACTTCCAGAACTGTTTCGAACAATAGGAGAATCACATGGAGTGTTGTAGGTATAAAATAGGAGAGTATATTGAAAGGAATAAGAAGTAAATATGTATGACATCAAAATAAAATGTTTTTACAGTGCTAGTCTCATAATTTAACAGCCACACTTCGCATATGTATATGCATATATATACAGGGTGTTTCATATTGAATGGGACAAAAAGAATAGCGCAGTGTGACTGCCGTAATGGATTTATTCAGCCGAAACAAATTTATTCTGCAACTATAAATATACAAGTTTTATTTGGCAACAGGGAAAAATTTTCGAATGACGAACTCGCTGCTAGAGGCGCTGTTAAACAAAATGTCGTCCATGCAGGAGAAAGCGCACTGCGTTTTCGAATATGCCAAAACCTCCTCGGTAACTGTTGTGCAAAGACATTTTCACATGAAATTTCGTAAAGAGTCACCGCAACAGCATAACATAGGCAGGTGAGTGAAGCAGTTCCAGGATACCGGCTGCTTATGCAAGAACAAAAGCCCAAGACGAAAAGAAACAAAACCCGAAGTGGTTGAAAGAATTCGTGATTCGTTTTTACGGAGTCCCTCAAAATCAAAGCGATGTGCAGGTGCAGAACTGGCTGTCTCTCACAAAACGGTGTGGCGTGTTTTAAGGAAGCGTCTCCAATTCAAGCCGTACAGATATCAGATGGTCCAGGCTTTAAAACCTACTGAGAAACCGTTGCGTAAGATTTTCTGTGTGAAATTTCAAGAAAAGTTCGACGTGAATGGTTTCGAGAACACACTGGTATTTATCGATGAAGCCACGTTCCACTTATGTGGCAAAGTTAATCGCCATAATTTGCGATTTTGGGGCACGGAAAATGTCCATGTAACATTAGAACACCAGCGTGATTCTCCCAAGGTGAACGTTTTCTGCTCTTTATCAAACAGTTGTGTTTTTGGTCCTTTTTTCTTTGCTGAAAAATCGATCAATGGGGACATTTACCAAGACATGCTCTCTGAGTGGTTGCTCCCCCAGCTGGAGGAAGCTGTTCCCGATTTCATTTTGCAGCAAGATGGTGCTCCCCCACACTGGAATAAAAACGTACGTGAGTTCCTGAACGAACGTCTACCCCATTGCTGGATTGGCCGTGCAGGACCACAGGATTTGACATGTCTTCATTGGCCGCCGAGATCACCAGATCTAACGCCCTGTGATTTTTTTTCTCTGGGCTTTCGTTAAAGACGAGGTGTTTGTGCGTCCACTTCCTCAGGACTTAGAGGAACTGAAGCAGCGGATAACTGCAGTGTTGAACTCCATCACAGGGGATATGCTGTCACGAGTGTGGCAGGAGCTTGATTACCGTGTAGACATTTGTCGTGTCACCGGAGGGGCACATATTGAACCCCTGTAGAAACTTGAATAAATGTAGTTTTGAGGTAAAAAAATTTAATTTGAATTAATTTAATTGAGTTTAATTTGAGGTAAATTTGAATTTTCTAAATATATTAATTACATCATTCACAATCATGTTTTCTTTTTGTCCCATTCAATATGAAACATCCTGTATATATATATATATATATATATATATATATACTTAACTCATAATTTTCAGATTTATTATATTTCATAGTGAAATAAATATGTGATTTTGCTTAGATGAAATCATGAAAGCATATTTTTTATAAGTAGTTGAAAATGTTAAATTATGTTGTTCTTAACAAAAAGCTCAATGTTTGAAATATCTGCTACACATTGCTTTGAAGATAATTTTCTCGCACTGAGTGTTAAATTTCGTATTAGTAGTTGCTAAAAAATAGATATTTATATATAAGCATAATATATTTATTTTAAAATATGTTCACGAACTATTTTTTCTTAAGATACCTAAAATAACCTAATTATTTTAAAATCAATAAACTCTTGTTTCAAAAAATTCAGTATAAAATATCTACGTCTAGAGCATATCAAATGATAGTGTAAGAAATATATCACACATATTTTTAGAAAAACTCAAGCAGTTATTAATTTTAGAACCAATACTAAAAGAAAAAAAAATTGGGGGCATGACCGGAATTATTGGTCTTCGTTCAAGCGAACACACGTTCCATTTATGTAGTTGTATAAGTATTACGAAACAGTTATGATTTTCTGGGTTTTTTTCCCCTTTTTTCCCCCGCCTGAACAAAACTAAAATTATTATAACAGAAAAAAGTAACGAGTCTGAATCGATGTGAAAAATAATAGAAAAATGATATCAAGTTTGAAAAAATATGTATTATATAGTTTATTTTAATCGTTTCTCAGTTTAATAGTCTCAAGAATGAAAACCAATATCAGTGTTTAAATTGTTAAAAAAAATCACGCACACACAATCGCAATTTTTTTAGACACTTTGTTCTTATATTTTCGTATGACTAGTTTTTGTTATAAAGTATAATAATTTTGCAAATTTGACAGGGATATCAAAAACACGTAAAAAGCCATAATATCGCATATTATTCTATAATTTTAATATCTCATAAGATCCATTTTTTTACACAATTACTAAATTACATTTTAAAGTAATTCAACCAATTTTTGATGAGAACCTCGCCTTGTGAAAGAACTGTGACTTATATAAATTGGCATTACGATATAAGGAGTGTTGCGAAATGGATAGAAAATAAAGAGGATTTGGAGAGATTGTTGGAATTTCCTACATTGGATCGAGCAATTATGAGACGAGATATTCTAAGCGTGTATACCGGACTCGGAAGTCCACTTGAATTGGTTCCAGTTATTCAAGCCTTCAGCTTGAAGTTATTAAGATAAGTAGAATTATTCATTGCAATATTTGGTTAAGGTCTAGACTAAGTAAATGCTTCTTATTATTAATTAATCTTGATTTAGGTTATTCTAAACTGAATAAACTGGTTAAAGATATTTGGCAGAGATTAAGTTTGAGATGAATAATAATAACGAAGATAATTTGTCTCGCAGTATGTACCTTTTTAGGGTGTATTCATTTGAAGTCTATTTTCTTTACAGAAGTAATGGATGACGACTTTTAACTTTCTGATTAATAATTTTGTTTCTTTTTTACTTTTAATTATTATACTATACGTTTCACGACATTTTTCAACTACGGAATAAGAATAATTCTCTTCGGAAAGCGCGAAACATATTCTTGAATTCATTGCCTGTTTACATTCTGAATTTTGAAAGAAAAATACATTTGAAAGTATCAGTCGATATTTGTAATTTCAATTAATGGGCTGTTTTCGAGAATTCCCCCCCACCCTTAAAATACTTACATTTTTAAAATCCTTTATGGAAATCGTTCCCAATGTATACACCTTCTAGACTTTATTTAGCTTGGTTAAAATTCATGTCGTTCTAAAACTGTATAAGGTCTATTCACACCAGACCACATAATTTTGTATTATCGTTAAATGACGGAGATAACACTTTAGCTGGAATTAACTCTCATATATTTTACATCATACCACATAACTCTTATGTTCCGTTCAGTTTAAAATGCAACAACCCCCATCATTCTGCACGACGATGATTTTTGGTGGAATTAGAACTCAATTTAAACATTCATTGGTGACGTAATTTATTTTTTATCACTAGTCTACATATGATCCGTAAAATACGACCCCTATCGTGTCTGATGTTTTCATAGTTTATTCACTATTATTTATCTCATGATTTCCTCAACGGATAACTTTTTTTTCTTTTTAAACAACATATGTTTTCAACAACACATTTTTGCTGTACTTTTTGAACTTGACATAAATGTCGATGCCAAGCTCCATTTTCGATCAAAAACGTTTTCAGTATTGTAAGATAGGCATTTTTAATCTCAGTCATAGCTGTCTACTAAATATTAAAATATTTTTTTGCTTTTAAAAAAAGCAAACACGTTTTGGGAATTTTTCAGGAAATAAGTGTTTTGAATGAAAAGATTTTATTCTAAATTATTGTTTTTCTATTTCATATTGCTATATGCTACATTTAAATTAACCAAATATTTCGTTATTTGCGCGATTTCTAAAGAGAAATCTGTACGCCGGAGGTAAAGGACATTATATCCATTTTTGAAACTTTGCAGGATAAGAGGTTAAGGGGTTTTGTGTGTGTTTCTTTACTTACAGCTTGATTGTAAATGAATATTTTTCAATAAATCCTTATACATTTTAGTCTTTTATATTTGTTATTTATTCTAACTTTCAAATTATATCTTTTTAAACGCTATTATTTTTTAAAAACTTCAAATACTACAAGTTTAAAAAATGGATAGTGCTCTTTAAATCACAAACTCTTCAAAATCTTTTTTTCAAAAATTATGCTATTTGAAGTCAAGTCTTACGTCATCATCATTATTATTATTCTCAAATATTCTTCACAGTTGAAATTTATGAAGAATGCAGATTGTTTAAACAGAAACTGAACAGTAAAAAAATAGCAAGTATAACCTAAAATGACATATTTCTTTTCAGAAAATGATTCTTCTGTTTTATCAAAAAGAGGCCGAAATTTATAGCTCTGCCAATTAAGCAACGGAATGCCTCCTGATGTTCGTCGGAATGTTTCGGAAACTAATAATCCTTCGTTAAAATTTTTCATTAGTGAGCTCTAACCTTGGAATTCGTATCAGTGTAGTAGGTGAACTCTTTTTTGCTTTATTTTTACTCGCATGTGAATACCACCTTTTACTTCCTTTTATCACAGTGTGTGATATTCCTTCTAAACATTCATTTTGTCATTATGACCTAAAAATATCTTACATCTCAGTTGGAAAGAAATGAAAAAACGCAAATGAAATTGAGGTAGTTTTTTTTTTATCCAAAAATTAACATCTCCGTATACGAGTGACAAATATCGTAATTTTGAATTACAAACAGACGACTACGTCAACACATGACTGTCTGATGTTTCAAAGTAAGGGTTTTCGAGGTTTTGTTAAAATTCATTTGCTGGAGTTCTTATAGTTTCACTTAATGCGTTTTGATGGAATCTGGATGTGAACTCACGATCCTACGACCAATTAGTCCTTAATGAGGTAAAAAATGGTCATTCCGACAAATATTACTTTTAAATAAATATCTACAAGATGGGATTCCTTTTTTTTTAATATGATGCACATGTTTAAAAAAAATCAGCATTTATAATAGATCTGTTTATTTATTTATTTTATGATTCGCTAAAACCTTCATAATAATAACAATATAATGTCTGACAATTTTATTACCTTTACCTATCGTTTCTTAAACAAAAAAACCAACTTATTATTAATAAATTTGACTAGGTTAAAGCCCAGAAAGCCTGTAAAAGTTAGAGTCCCATGAAATTTTTGTAAAGCTATTTCTTACATATTAAGTGACAAAAAATTCCGCAGTATTTGAAAGTATTAAAGGCCCCCAATTGCTTTAGTTTCCAAACCTTTTTTCGGTTATCTGAAATAATTTGGAACCAATATTCTGGTATTTATTTCTTAACCACCGGGCGTATAAATATATGGTATTTTCATCCTTTTTTTTATTTCTACATAATTTTTTACAGTTGTCTAAAAAAACGCAGATTTAAGTTCTGTGTTTCGGTAATCTTCTCGTGCCTGTATTTTATCTAAAAAATGAAAAGCTAACTGCAGAAATATAATAAATGAATTTTGAGATAAATTTAAACATCAAAACCTATTATATCAAACCTATTATAGCTAGAAAAACTAAAAGGTATTGGCCTATCAATGCCGTTTTTCAGAAGTGCTAATGTCTAAGGAAAAAATAAATTCAGAAGAGTTTGTTATATTTTCACAATAATTATTGCCTCATTTATACGAGTACTGATTTTTCGAAACAATAATATTGCACAGCACAAATGACAAAGGGATTAAAGGCGGATTTTTTTTTTTATATTTATTAATAAATTAAAGGGACTTCAATTCTTTTTTTTTTTCTTTCAAAAATGTTTTGTACTTAAATTCTTAATTACCGATGCACAAATAACAACAAATATTTTTTAAATTATTGATTTTATTTTGAAATTCATAATACCATTTCCCCTTCAATTAAGGGAGTCAATAGTAAAATACGTTATAGAGACTGAGTCTATGCTCTCATATAGGAGCCACAAGTATAAACTGATAATGTTTTTGTACGAGTATCTCAGGAGATGCACGAGAGGCCATTAGGTATACGCGAAAAGAAAACTGTAGTGGTGGTCACTTGTTTAAAAAAGGGCAAACGAATTTTAAAATGTTGGTAGAGATTTTTACTAATATTGTCAGTTATATAATATTGATCTCCCTATTAATAGAATTTTCTATAGATGAGTGTTTGAGTTTACTTTGGAATCAGCTCTTTCTCCTCTCGCCCTTCGTAGTATACTTGCATAAAAAGTTAATATAGAATCAAATTCAATAGTCTCGAAATTTGAGATTGTATGTATCTTCTTTTTTTTAACTAATTTTTCAGAGATTTGTAGTTCAAGATAGTACCACAAGATAAATATCCCATTAATCTCTCTCTCTCTTATTTTTTTTTTTATCAATATTTGAGTTAACACGTTTTTGCTTTATTTTTAAATATTTATAAAAAAAAAACTATATGTATTTAAAAAAATAGACCATTTAATTTAATTCGACATATACCTTTCTTGGAGGAGACTTTGGAATCTGTAACAGGCGAAATAAACATAAGAGAATGACTGAAGGATTCAGTATGGGAATACGCAGACTAAAAAAAAGTTAGAAATCGCTGTTCTAATCGAAGGGCTGTGGATTCGGGCAAGGCCGTCTTGAAAAGATATGCCACGATACCCTCTCTAGAAAAAAAAAATTACTTGAACAAAACAGGATAGCTCATTTCTTCTCTGATCTTTGTTTAGTGGTCCATTTTGTGCATTTCAAGATGGTCTTGATTCGGGTCTCGCCCTTCCAAAGACCGTTCTCTTTCGGGTCAAGTTAAACATGTCGCTTAATGAATAATCTCGAAATTATCGTGTGCTATGGAAATTAGGAGAATAATGCGTCTCTTTGATCAAAGTTCACAATTACGGAGTTCGTCGAGAATAGGTTGCCGCGTTAAGGAAACTGAGATAGTAAATGCTTCAAATTTTGCATTCTTAGATTTTGTCCTTACTAAATAGAGGACGCTTCGTTGATTCCATCGATGTATTATTTATGAGAATGTAATAAATAGAATGTTCAAAAACTGAACTTTTAAATTGTAAACATACTTGCCTCGCCATGAATAAAAAATATTTCTTTACATTTTTTTTTTTTCAATATGTGGTCTCTTAAAATTCTGGTACACTTTCCACAAAATCAATTTTATTTACAGAGCTGATATTTTATATATTTTGAAATAAGGCTATTTCTTATACAGTGAGCATAGTGTTTTTGCTAATAAATAGTTGACAAATTTTAGGTATTACACAATATTTGTGTAAAAATTATAAAAAATTTAAATCATAAAAATTTCAAATTTTTTTAAAATTTTATTAAATTTAATATTTGGAATCAAAATGTTATTCTGTGTATATATATGTGTGAAATACTTTACAATAGTATATGTGAAAGTACTTTGAAAAATTTTAATGTTATAAGTGCAATAGAGTTTATGCAGGATGTACCTAAAGGTAAGTATATGAGCTACAAAGGCAAATAGTTATTGATTATTAATAGTCATTACATAATTATGCATATAAACACGATTTTCTTTGGGTAAGCAGATACATAAATATCCATACTACCATTATTTTTAATTTTAAAAAAAGTGAGTTATTTAACCATGGTAAAATAGAATCTCATTTTTTTTCCTTGTCGGGTCTGTCTTAGTTACCTTAATAAGCAATTAAATATAATCAGAAATTTTCAATGAATTCTTAACTGAAAGAGAAAGAAGAAAAACTTTTTAATCTAATGGTGGCATATAGCCGAAGATTTTTGAAATGTGCGAGATGTAATACAATTTTTTTTATCTTAGAGTTTTGATTGATCATGTAAAACAATAATTATAGTAATAGTAAGACATATGTAAAAAGCATCATGTGCTCTCAACATGAATATCAAGAATAACTGTAAAAAGAGTTCTGAGAAACACTCACACACACGCAAATCGAGCTAATTTTGAACATAGTAACAGTAATAAACTACACTTAAAAGAAATTGTATTATAAACGCCGACGCACAACGTTTATCTTTTCTGCTTTCGTTAATTATTTTTGAGGAAAAAGGGAAATAAACGATTCGCATTATAGATTTTATTGTATATTCTAAATAGCTTATAAAGACAAATAATTTAAAGAAGAAATTATACTTGTAGATAAAATGTTTAAGTAAAAGGGAAATAAAATGTGGAATAGTTTGGCCATTTTCTTGGCGTGTTACAAACAAACCTTTTCTTGGCATCCTTAGGCTGGCAAACAAACTTTAGACTGTCGATTGCTGGTCTAAACATAAACAACTTAAACAGCGCAATTAACGACGTGGTATTTCTAGCCTAAGTCATTATAACCTCTTCGCCCGGAAATGTCTTAAAAATTTTCATTCATCTTTCCTTATTAAGCATTTATAATGGATTAGAAGAATCATGTTCAAATCTTATTTAAAAAAAAAATTATGTGACACTTGTTTTAACATAATTTGCTCATTCAATTCTAAATCTGAAATTGTAATTATGTTGAATTTGGTTTGGTTTGGTTTCATTAACGTCGCACTTTAAGCAACACGAGGGTTTTTGTCGATGGGCCTCGTAATTTTGAGCCTTGGTCAAGTTACGAGGATGACACCTACACTGACACCCCACTCTCCTAACTCCCACACTACGCATAAGGGAAGAATTTGAACCTCGTCAGATTTAACATGTTTCAGCCTCAGCCGGAACTTCATTGGCATCACAGGCTCGAATCCACGACTGGACGAAAACCAGCGGCCGCGATCATGACCACTGGGTTACCGCGGCAACATAAATTTGTTGAATATCCCTTGTAATTAATTTGTAAGTTTTGAAATATTCTTTTGATGCACAGTTTGTAAAAATAAAGGAGCTGCTTCGAAAATTTTATTTAAATAATTATAGTTTGATTATTTATTAACATCGCTCTCAGAAGCACCGCGAGGATTATCGGCGATTAGAATCGCAATTTTAAACCATGGTTCAAGCGATAAAAAGGAATTCTGAACTGGCTCCCCTCTATCCGAATTTCAACACCACGTCATCAGGAGGACTTAGACCTCCATAGATATAATGTTCATCAATCCTGCTACACGATGGATCCCTAGTGGCATCAGGACTCGAACCCATTCGGCTACAGCTGTCAGTATAATTAAGGCACACATTGAATAAGCATGGTTACTATCTTTTGGGGAAATCAAAACCTATCATCCATGGATGTGAAAAGTGACTGAGGCTATATTTTTATTTTAATTATGGAGATAAAATTTTCTGTATAAATAACACATCGATCAATAACTCCCGAGACTAACCCAAAAATGGCGCTCGTAGTAAACCTGTAACCAGGTCTTTCTAGAGTACTAACCTTTGCTTGAAACGTGTCAAAATTTTAAGTCGATCGGACCAGGAAAAAGGTTTTTTGAAGTGAAGTGAAAAAGGTTTTTTCCAAGTGGGTGCCGCGATTGCTTTCGATGGAACAAAAACAGCAACGAGTCGATGATTCAGAAAGCTGTTTATCGCTATTTACTCGCAACAAAAAAGATTTCTTGCGAAAAAAAAAAAAAAAGATTTGGAAAAGCGTTGGAACGATTGTATCACCCTAAAAGGTGATTAACAAAAGGTGTTATGTTGATGAATAAAAAAAAATTTTGCAAAAAAAAATGTTGTTTTCAATGTTAGACTCGGGAGTTATTGATCGATGTGTTATCACTCCTTCCGCTTTCAGATATTAAAGTAGTCAACATTTTTTTTAAGAAATACCAAGCATTTCCTCATTTAAAATCAATAAATTAAAATTACACGACAAAAAATGTTTAATGTAATTCACGTAAAATTTTTTATCACATTGGTGGAAGAAATAAATACGCTGTGATAGTTTTTTTTAAAGGTAAATGAATATATTTGAAATGTAGCGCATGTATCGCTTCCTGCTCATTGTTCCAATTCATGTGTTCCATCACTAACAAATGTCACTAATAATTAAAGTTCAGTCAAATAAAGCTTCAACTGGATATTTAATAAGACGATTAGCATCCACTATATCTATCAGGCTTGTTGGAGCAATCCTCACATGTATTCAACAAAAAAATATGAGAAGGTCTCACTAAAATGACACTTTTACAGGTAGATCTGAGTCAGGATTGAGAGAAATAATTTCATCAATAGTGTAATTCCCTGTCTATTATTACTCTTCTTCCGGCCTTCAATCAATTTTCTATCTCTCTTTCCGTCTTTCCTTCTTTTTCTCACTGCACCTCAATTTATGTCTGTACTTTGCATAACTGAAATTTGAGTTGTTTAGATTAAGCAGCGTCCTGGAAATATCTATGAGGACAATTGAAGGGAAGTGAGATTCATATCGTAACAGATTTTCCAAAAATTGTTGATAAACCCAACTGTAAATGAATTCTGTGCTGTTAATACTTCCTTTTGGCCCTTCTTATGGAACTGAAATGTTCATGTTTATTATTTTTTACATCACTGAATGCTAAAAAACAGAGAGTGTGAAATAAATTATATTTGAAAGCAGAAGAATGCTTGAATTTCAAGGGAAATGAAAATTTTAAAAAGTCATATGTATTCGTTTATCAAATTTAGTATATGTGGTTAAAATGTTCAAAGCGGTCAGAATTAAAATGGATAACTCATTTAAGACATTTTTTTCAGTGAATAATAGGGTCACCATAGAGGATGTGTCTTTGATGTGAAGTCGCATTGGTTTATGATTGGTTTTGTTTCAGGCGAGTCGTGGGTTCGAGTCCTGCTACCTCTAAAGATCCAGTATTGATGCACGTGTTGCAGTATTGATGCACGTCAAATCTATATGAGCTTCAAGTTCTTGAGTTGAGACGGTGTAGAAGGTAGGAGAGTGGGATGTTGTCTTTGTCAATTGTTTGTAGTTCAGAATTATCGGGTCCGTCGCCAAAAGACCTTGTGTGCTTCTAAGAGTAACTTAAATAAAATAATCAACCAATCTTTGTCAGATATATCTGTTTTATAACCATTGAGAATAAAAGTCTCGTCTTTTATATTATAAATCCTATCACGTTCTTTTTGATATTTTATTCAGTCTGTTAAAAATGTTCTTAAATTCGTGCGATAACCGCGTCTAACTGTGCAGATTTTATAATTTTAGATATTATTTTTTGTTACTAAAATATCAGCCTAAGTTAGTTTTCAGATAAATGTCAGCTTGAAATATCGATCTTGTGATATCGTGTTCATTCAAGTAAAGGCGGTATCGTAAAGTTTTATTAATACTAAAAATAATCGAGATAGAAACTTAATTTTTTTTAGTTATTACTTTCCTAAGACACGGTTACGCTCTAGAGGTATACATTTATCTCAGTGTTTGTTGAACTTTCGTAGGCCGTCATTACATAACTCAGCAAATTGAACTCTATCTTCTCCATACTGCAAGTTATTTTAATTTACGGCTCCTTAGTCAACAAAAAGTCAACATGAATAGCTGTAATTTAAAACATTATGTACAAAAAGATTAATCAATATACAGAATAAATATCTTTCAGTTATTTCTTAGTAATAATTAGAGCTTTACGACATCTCAAGCCACTTGCAAATTAATACCGAAGTGAAGTATTATAAATCTCATAAAAGGATAATTTATGTCTCTGAATCATTACGATTCAGCTTTATGCTCAATATTGTTGGTTTCGGAATAAAATATTGTATAATTTAATGAAAATTCATGTGATATTTATTAATTTATTCCATCAGAAAGAATTGATTGAATTTGAAAAAAATATTTATTCATAACTACGAAAGTAGAATATTTGACCCCTTTCATAGGAAGGAGGGGGGGGGGGGGGGGTAGCAGGGAAGTTACAACAAATAAATTTAATATTTGCTGGTTGCTTTTTTTGGTTGGGGGTTTTTTACATTTTTTAGTTTTGGGTTTTGGATTAAAAGTGTGGTTTTGGTGAAAAACATATTTAAAGGGTTCAGTGTTATGTAATTGTACATTGCTTTTTTTCCCAATTGAGTGTTATTATCATGCTATTATTTTTCTTTATTCCTTTATTCTCACATGTTTTCTAGTGTTATCGACTATTAAAGCATTTTTACGATGCTCCTCAAAGTGCTGTGAGTAGGAGAAACCAGTCGCTCAAAAACATTTTTCTTTATCATTCCAGTTTCAAACAGGGCTGACAACTTTTTTTCCCCTTCTAAAAACAAAGTCGGCCACTGAAGAAAAACTTGTAGAAATTTGTGTTTTAAGATAAAAAAGAAAATCCAGATTTTTCGACGGTTATTTACTACGGCGTATCTGTAATAATTATAACCTAATTGATTCGAAATTTATTTCTGATAAAATTCTCAAATGAATACAGTAGTTCATCTTGTATGGGACACTTCCGAATAAGGGACATCTCTATTTAAGGGACAATTCTGTTGATCCCGATCTCTTTGAATAGCATACGAATTAATCTCTTTTAAGAGACACCTCTATTTAAGGAGCAAAATGTCTGGGTCGATAGGTGTCCTTATTGGGAAATACTACTGCATTTATTACCAATAAAATACCAAAATTTTATTTTACTTCGTCGAATTCTTATAATAATTAGTAAGCACAGTACTTCTAATTACACATTCATTTACATAACTTTTTACAGGTGGATAATATAATCAGGAAAAAAATATTTCACACTGAACGAAGTGTAGCTCAAACGATACATCAACACTTACAAATATTGTGGTATCGAATTTCAAACGGAAAAATTTTCTTCAAAAATGTTCAAAATTACCCGAATATTTTTGATACCGTTAAAAATGTTCAACATTGATACAGTTAACTTCTTACTCAGTGAATAATTATTCCATTTTCCTGTTGATAACTATGTAAAGATCTATTTTTGTTCCTTGAAAATTATCAATATACTACCTTATTTTTGTACAGAAATTCAATATCTTCCTTTATTCGCTATGAAAGAAGGAATTATATAAACTTATATTAGTAGAATCCGACATAAAATACTTATTTTTGATTACATACATTTAAATTTTAATTCGTATAAAACTTACTAAAAATAATGAAATCTAACACACACTGTTGGTTACATAAAATACAACACCATGAGGGTACTTAGTAAAATTTAACTTAAACTTAGTAAAATTTTCATGCTATATGCAAATGATAAGCATTTAATCGCAGACGCACATCCAATATCTCTCTCTCTCTCTCTCTCTCTCTCTCTCTCTCTCTCTATATATATATATATATATATATATATATATATATATATATATACTTCAAAATGGCATTCTGTTCTTTCTTTATATGGCTTAATAGTATCATTACAAACGATATAAATAGAGAGCAGGAGCAGATATTGTTGTTTGTACTGGAATTGCTCTTAGGAATTGCCAGCAGGTGTATATGATTATACAGTTTATGCGTGTGTTTCTTTTAAAGTTCTTATTGAGGATGAAAATGAAGCTGACATGTAATATTAAGTATTTTCGTAAATTATTGAAGAGGAATTACCTTAATTTACATGTAATTACGAATCCAAGAAATGGCTAAAAATAAGGGAACTATTTCTTCGCATTTTAATCTTTTAATTTTTTTTTCTTTCCTTAACTATTTTTTCCCATTCCATTCAAATTCTTGCTAGGAATTAAATATATAGATAACACAAATATACTCCATTTATACCCTTTTGTCAAAATTTAGAAATTTTCTTCGTGAATGAAATAAATTTGAAATTAAGTTTTATTTAAAAAAAAAAAAGGTTTCGGCTGCGGCACAACATCAAGCATTTCACACATTCGATAAATATAATCAATATCAAACGCGGTTATTTCAAAACTAAAGGACTAGAAAAAATTCGGATTACATATGTTTTCCTTAGGGAAGGAGATAAAAAAAAATTTCCACTATCAAAGACTTAATGCATAAAAAAATAATTAGCATCGGGATTTAATTAACGATTAACAGTAAGGTCCTTTATATTCAGCCACGGGGAGAGTTAAGTTACACCTTTTTTTTCGATTGTACTAGAGTTCATGAATCCCAACGCTAACATTGCACATAAGTTTCATATTACTTTTAATTTCCACATCTAATGAGTTGTGCAGCGTGGCAATGACTCACATGCCCAGAAAATAAAGTATTAAAATGCAAAGACAATTATTTTATTTTAAAAGGAAAAAAAATTAAACAAAATTGATGTTTAAGAATAAAAAAACTTATTGAAATGAAAGATTTCTAGTTAAGACAATGAGAAAAAATGTTTTTTTTTTTAAATGTACGAGAGGCCCGGTAGGAATAGAAGTTAAAATTTTAACCCTTTCAATACCAATATTTTTTTCTAGGAATAAATAAAAAAGAAGTTCTTTAGTATATCGATTACAACTCGAATGTTGATAACAAGCTGAAAAAATAAAATAATAATAATGATAGATAGCCAGAGATCAGTGGGACGTATGTATTCTATTGGTATGTTTTAGTGGGACACTTATGTCCTAGTGGTACTCAAATAATGATTGAAAATGCAGTAAGAAACTAAGTTGTATTTACTCAAATCAATTTGCGGAAGATATAATAAAACAATAATCACTCATGTAAGATACAATGAAAAACAGTTTTTGCAAAGTGAAATTTTGCTCATTCCACATACAGTTTTTGTCCTTTCTTCTTTTTGGCACAGAGTATACTTCTAATGCGAGTTGAATTTCCTACTGGTAAGTGATCTCCCACATTCAACATTAAGTTTTGACGCATTTGACGGTCTTGTAGTTTTCTTCCTCTTAACATTTACAATTTTCTTTCCCTCCGTCATCATTGTTTCGGCCAGCAGGACAATAAATTGTAATAGAGGCATTTTTCTACGGTTAGTTTCTAGAAACAGTATATTTAAAATTACGCCAGTGTTACTAAGGTATATCAGTAGGACATTCACTCATATTGATACAGTGCATATTTATCCTATAGTGTCCTTTGAGACTGTCACAGGGTATATATGTCCCGGTGGTAGTAAAAGGTTTGAAGAGTTTATAATTTGAAAAGAGTAAAATTTTAAAATTACAGGAATGAGTAGAATTGAATTTATCAGATGAATAATATTAATAATAATGAAAATCCTTTAGTAAAAATGTAAGAAAACACTTTAATAATGGGGAATTATTTAATCTTAAAAATTGTTTCATTTTAAGAGCAAAACACGGAAAAACTGTTAATGAGGATGGGGGGGGGGAGAGAAGTTAAACCAACCAATCAGGATCTAGAGTTCATATTCAAAGTTTTTAAGAAAATTAAGCGTGTAACCGTCGTTCTTATGCCATAACTGCTTTAACGCAAAATAATTGAAGAAACATCTCGGGGTAAATCACTATATTTTTAATGACATAAAACATCACAGTTACAAAGACGGAATTACAACAATTACCAGTAAAATTTTGAAGGAATTAAGTTTATCACAAGTAAACTTTAACATAGTCCAGGGTTGGACAGCAACAGGAGACCTTACTCCACGAAATCCCAACTCTCTCTGGCGGAAATACTAGATAGCATAGCCACACCCTAACCTTGAGGATTATTTCAATCATGTGGCGCCATCTACAGTCTCGTTTTGAAATTAGTGTGTTACAAGCGAAATTTTCTCCTTGGCGTAGATTGAAGCGAGGAATTTGATTTCCAATCGGCTTGTAATTTAACTTTTGTTATTTAGGTAACATACGGAAACTAATAGCAATAGAATAGGGATGACAAGACCGATCGCAAATCATGCTACGACTATCGGTGATTGTACCTACTGATGACGGCTGCGCACTTCTGGTTTGACATCACTCAGAAACTTGTCAGGTGATCACAATGTTTGACGATTATGAATTCCCTACCTCCATTGTCTCATTGAATAGTCTTGATATGTGATGTAAATTAAATCTATGATTTTCTTGTAATAACTTTATTAGAACCCTTTGAATAAATAAATATAAATGTATTTTTATTTTCAGAATTACAGATTTATATGGAGTGTAAAGTACTGTTTACCGATACACAAAACGTTTTCTCTGTTCTAACCATGACTGTGAATAGATCTACTTAACACGAAATACATTTTTTAGTCATCAAGGATATTTTCGGATACGATAACATTTCATATGACATATCTCCTATCTTTATACCTGAAAAATTATTTTAGTTTATTACTCTTAAAAAAAAATTTCCCGCTCTGAAATTTTATCTCTGGACGAAAAATCATTCAGTTTTTTTTTTTTTTTTTGAAAAGATGAGCAATTCATATTTCGTGTCTTTGATATTATATGTATTAATTCTACACAGAATATCAATTATAATATTCTCTGTTTATTCTCATCCTATTATACGGTTTTTAATAACATGAGTATTGGGACTTACGTTGCTACATTGAGAACATAGAATGGTGGAAAGCAGGGTAGGCGACACTTCGTAGCTGTTTCTTTCTTTCAATTTGTAGAAATAATACAATGAAAGTACAATTATTTTGTTACGTACTTGGACATACGTTTTACTAGAACTGAAGGAGAAAACATCATTTTGTCTTTCATACCTACACAAGTTCCGCATTTTGTGACTATTGTTGTTCCCCCTCATCCGCTCAACTATCAAGCTCCTGGACGATGTCTACCTGCCCCAATTCCGAGGACTGAAACCTCCCTTCCTCACTCCTTGTCCATACGAGAACACGGCCGTCGCCTTCGGTGTGACTTTCGTCGCCTTTTTTGTGACTTTTCTTTTCATATTATATTGCTCATACCGAGTAAGAGAGATCCCAGATTTCTGTAAACTCGAAATAAATACATTGCCAAGTTTTCTAGTATGGTATCATTTATCAAAGATTAAAATGCAGAGATAAGAATCTAAAAGAAGTTAATCGTTCTTAGGTTTGGATTACTTTGCAGATATAACTTCCTGATAATTTTAATTGCTTAAAATTATTAAGTACTTTTATACTGATTTTTTTTTTATTTTCCATCGAAGAGTTTCATAATTACAGTCAAACTTGGTTAATTAGAAGTTTAAGAAACAAGAAAAAATTTCAAATTATAAATGTTCTGCCAAAGAGAAGGGTAAATGTAAAAAAAAAAAAATTTCATTTTCAAAGTTTCAACCTACAAACTTTATTTTACGACATACATGAATATTACAATATTTGAATTTATATTTTTTAATTAAAGGTTTTTCTTATGTACATTAAAAAGTTAGAATGTTTTAATTTTTTTTACTTACGTCTTTGAATCGGTGTATTATTTACCAACCGATAATGATGAAAAATTAGAGTCTTCTACGGAAGAAGAAATGCTAATTTCCTTCATGCCCATTATCCTTCAAAGCACCGTTAAAACCATAATGCATATCAGCTGGAAAGTCTAATGATCTATTTTTACCACAGTGATTTAATAAGAATGATAAAGAAAAAAAAAATCTTAGTAAACAAATAAAAAAAAAAAAATTATTGAATTATTTGCAATTCCTCCACCATTGTTTTAATGCAGAATTCTAGGGATTGGGCAAAAAAAAAATCGAATTTTAGAAGTTCGACTTAATTAATATGTAAATTTTATTCACTTGTTGAACGTGAGAAAACTGTGGTTACTTGTTTTTGTTTAATTTAACGAGCCGCTTAATCTAATTTATCTTTTAGTTTTGAGCCATTATTAAATCAAGGCATAGCGTGGCTTCGAATTTCCATACTACTCAAGTATATGGATTTTGAAGTGTTGTGCAATGATCTGAAATAATAATTTAGTTGAATAATGTACATTGTTGTTATTTTAAACTTGGCCACTGTAGTAATTTTTAGGTTTTTCGTGTTGTAAATAAAAAGCGTTGTCACTTTAGCTTATGTGGACGTTATTTCCTTTGAGGCTGAGAGTAAAATATCAATTTATAAGGAATTTAATCAAAGATTTCAGTTCCAGTATATGTTTATGTTATGAAAAGTTTTCTTAAATGTATAAACACTTGAATCAGGTTAAGATATACTTAAAATTACTTTTTTTTATATGTTTACCAAAATTTCTTTCTTTCAATATATTTTTATTCGTGGAAATCATCATTTTCATTTAGTTTATGAAACTTTCATTTTTTTTAATGGATTCAAAGCTTCCAAAAGAAATGCTTTCAATTTCATATGTATAATTTTGATCATTTTAAATTTATCAACTGAATAATATCACCGGGTTATAAGCTGTTATTAAGTCTTAAAAGTTCAAAATTACTTTAATTTTGATTTCTCGTAAAACCGAATTTATACATTTGCTATTTGTAATCATTTAGAGAACCTTCTTACTCAACTCGGACTTCTACCGCTATGGTTGATTTCAAGAGCTCTGAAATTAGTTATGCATTGAAACAAAAATTTTATGCCCATTATATTATTTTTTTATACAAACATATAGTTGAAAATACTTTTGCAAACATCTAGTTGAAAGGTTTTGAAAAAAAAAAGTTTTATTAGATAGTTGATGAATTTATGAGGACATTTTTAAACTGTAAGTAATATATTGGGACTTGTCCAGCTTGAAAATTTCATCCCTTGATAAATTAAAATTGCTTGATTTTCAAATAACTGTTAGGTAAGCAAACAAAATATATATGATTAAAAACAGCTTTATCTTTATCAGCCTTGATCAAAACCGGAATAAATTATTTTAATTTGTAATACGATTGCCTGTGGCTGCGTTTTCCCCCATTGATGGAACTAGTAACAAAAATTATATATATATTTTTTTCCTTCACCGTTAGTTATTATTAAGAATCAAATAAATGAAGCTTATTGGATATCGAAAATTTCTAATATTATTTGAATAAAGAGATTTGTAGTACATAAAAATGTAATAGTAGGAAATATGATATAGTAACTGTTAAATAATTTCATATTTAAAGGAAATATTTCTTAATGAGTATAGAGCAAATTTTCCAAAATAAAATGTTTTTTTTTTTTTTTTTTTTTACTGAAAATCAAAATTTTGAAATGTTTGGATCTTATTTTCCTGATCAAGAACCATACAATCCTTGTAATATCTCATTCTTAAATTTTCATATTATGCTAGTAAAAACATTGTAAGATTGTAAACAGGCTATTTCTAACAGTCGGACGGATGCATAATGCGGCCGCTGTCATCAAAAGAGAATTAGAGCGAAGCTTAGCATTTCCCGGCAAATGACAATCACTTGTTTTAAAGAAAAATGGGAAATCATAGTAAGTGAATTTTGGTAGCTCAAGTACACAGCACATCAATCCAAAATTTTTGTAGCTTTTAGTGTTTGTTTCCTCTATCTTTGTTGTTGTTCAGTGTAATTGTGCATTAAACAATGAGCAAGATAAACATCTACTTAGGGCATCCCATGAAAAAAAAAAAAAAAAAAAAGGAATTCCTCCCCCCTCAAGAGATATTTTGCGTATAGCCGAATTTGCTTTGGTCCACAGGGTGCAATATTCTAAAGGGTCGTATTGATCGGTGTAAATGAGGCGCCGAATAGCCACTTTAAATAATTTTCATCAACGTTTTCTTCTTCACGTACAAGAATCAATAAAGATTCATAAGAAATAAAAATCAAAGATTCAGCCTCAACAAAAGTGACAAGAAAACACATTTGTGCTTTATGACATGTTTAAGTGCGAATAAAAAGTAGTGGGTAGAATGACTCTGAAAAAATATTCCCTTTTCTAAGAAATAGGGTAAGTAACTTGTTGCAGTTTTACATCGGTACTATTAGCTGGTGGAGAGAACGATCACAATCTACTTTTAATAATTCATATGGCTTTTTGTGATTTGAGGATGGTTCCTCCAAAAGAGACCTCGATAACTGATAATATGGTATGATCGTGGTCCCGAATGTGCCGGATTGAAGGTTTCCTACTGTACTAAAGGTGTTATCAACTATATGTAATTTCCTAACCTATTACACATACCTCCATACGCTATACTGATAAGAGAAATAGCTTCTTGCATATGTACAGAGGCGAGTAATTATTCTGTTGAAATAACAAAAGGTAATTATATTTTCCTTTCCAAATTCTTTTTTAGTTTTTTAAGAATTTATGCACAAATATTTTTGATCATATGTGTTAGATAAAGTGTAAAAATGTCTTATTGTATTTGCTTTTATTATATAACGCGGGCGATAAAGATATTCCATCAATTTAATAAAATCTTTTTAAAGTTTTTTCTGTGAAAAACATATTACTTACATTTTCGTTATGTACTAAATTTTAGAATATTTTTTTCTTTTGTAGTTTGATATGCATAAGAGTGTATTTTCTTAGCTTGAATGTACCATAGTCTTCCCAAAACGTTTTTGATTAGCATTGTAATTTTAAAACAAATTTGCATTTTCTTCTTCTATCAAGAAATTATTATAACAGCTCGTTCAAAATTGTCTAATTTTAACGAAATGTTTGTTAGTTACTGGTACATACGAGATTTTATGAGTTGATTTCATTCGCTTAATTAACGTCGGTCTTAAATAAGGGGGTTGAGGCTAATTGCGACGGACCTCGTAATTTTGAACCAAGGTCAAATGACGAGAATTACACCATAGAGGGTACACAACACTCCAAACTTCAACATCATTTCAATACGAGGACATTGAGCCTGGACAGATCTCGCATCAGATCCGTCATACGTCGGATCTTTGGTGGCATCAAAAGAAAAAAAAAAAAAAAGGACAAATTTCGAAGGAAACAACATTGACCATGGAGACTAAATAGGAGAGTAAAATAAAAGCTATAAAACATCAAAACCTGCGAGTAAAGGAAGTAGAAAGAAGCTTAAATATGCTAATCGAAGATGACTTCATGGATATAAGAACTGAAGTTGCAGTGAATTTTTTACTGGGGAATGTGTCCCCTTTTAAATTTATCTACTCAATTTTGATATTGGATGATATCCTACAAAATAGTAATGTCACTAGCAAACAGTTTTGCAATTTCCTGAATCAACAATCAATATATCCGTCAAGCTTCTCAATAATATTATCAATTTCCTAAATTCATCTAGATCGGTGTGACCTTAAATTAATTAATTAATAATCCCATACACACAGAATTAGAAAATAATTTTGATGATAATGAAAATTTCCTTTAAAAGACAAAGAAAATTCGTCTTTTCGATTATGAATGTGCTGATTAACAGACCGAAGATACGAAATTATTTTAAGTAGGATATTACGTAACAATTAGGGATAATGCTTTGAGTTCCAGTCAAGGAAAATACTGGTTTATCTTTTAAACGGATTTGACATAAATAAATTTCTAACTGAATTCAGGAATAAGTCCGAAGACAACTTAAAAAATACTGTGCAGATTTTGATATTTCCTTACAAATTTCTAATGGCGAATCAGTATTTAGATAAGTTGATGGTGATGACTCATATAACGAGTTAATGATGTGTAAAATCATAAATATTGTTATTAAGGATCCTTTTAAGAAGTTGGAATTTTTTGAAGAAAATAATTTAATTTCATCATTTTCCAAATTTTAGGTTGCCTCAAAAAGAGCTATTATATCTAGAGTGTAATATTTTAAATACGCATTGCATATCTAAGTACCAGAAATAGATTTTTTAAATAATTTTTTTAGTAAAAATGTCAAATGCTTTTGCCTACAATTCACAATACACTAAGATATAAAAACGATTTCAAATTCTTTTTACAAGTATTTAATTAAATTCATTAATTAATTTTAAATATGTAAATTTATGAAAAATACTCGTATTGAAAAAATACCAAAGGCTCTTTATTTTCACTATCATTTGATAAAAATGGAAAGTAATCTATTTAGTATTAATTTAAATAAAAAAAATCTTTTTTTTTCTAAAATTAAACCGATTCGATTCTCCCTAAAATGTATAAAGTTCCAAATTATTAACTTCAAGTAATTATTTAATTAATCAAGTAAGTAGTAATTATTTACCTTCAAATTCATTAGAATATCCTTGAGGATTTGTTCACGGAATCTAAAGAACAAGTGGTTCTAAGAATAGGTTAAAGAACTGTTATTTTAAAAATGAACAAGAAAGGTAAGAACAGTTCTTTAAAAATGAACAAAAATTTTCATTCCCATATATTACACATTAAATAAATTACCGAAATGTTTTTGTGCGATTGTTTAGCTTTCGAAATCTAACAAAAGTCACAAAACACTATTTTCAGGTGCAATCGTCGAAAAAAAGCGGCACCCTTAATAACTCACAATTTTCATCATAGCTAGCCAAATTTGGTACCGATGTTAACTAATATCATAAAATAAAATAAAGTATAATGTTAATGGATTATTTAATTAATGTTTAAAAAAAGAAATTTCTTATTACGGAAACCAATTTTTTTGCGGATGAAAAAAAAGGGGGTCGAAATACCAGGAAGCAACACGAGGGCTATTGGAGATGGACCTAGTAATTTTGAACCTCGGTCAAGTAATGAGGACGACACTTGAGCTGGCCCCTCCTTCTAACTTTCACACCACGCAAATGGGAGGTCTTTGAATCTCAAAAGATTTAACGTGCATCATCCCGGTACGACGGGTCTTTAGTGGCATTAAAGCTCGAACTTACGATTCGACAAAAACCTCCAATCACGAGTCAGCGGCCATGACCTTTAGGCTACCGTGGCCACTAAACGTGACCATACATTCGAGAAAAAAAAAGTGAATACTTCTGGAATGATTGATAAAATCCACGATATTATTTTGAGGGATCGACAAATCAAAGTTCACGAAAAATATCACAAGGCACAATATTTTTAATTTTGCCTGAAAAATTGTGTGAGAAAATAATCTCGTCTGGATGGGTGCTACTTTTGCTCTAAGAGGAAAAGAAACGCAATTGCATGGTCTCTGAAGTTATCTTGGCACTTTTTCATCGCAATCCTGGCGAGTTTCTGCTTCGACACACAACTGTGGACGAAACGTGGATACACTACTGCACTCAAGACAAAGGAACAGCCCAAACAGTGGAGTTTTGAAGGCGAGCGGATTCCGAAGAAAGCAAAGACGATAGAATCAGCCGACAAGGTGATGGCAACGGTTTTTTGGGATGCATGTTGTGTCATCTATATCGATAACTTGGGGAAAGCAAAACGATAACTGGAGAATATAATGCGTTATTATTGCACCGGGTGAGCGAAGAAATCAAGTAAAAACGTCTTAAAAAGAAAAAATTCTTTTCCATCAAGATAATGCACGGATGCAAACATGTGCAATTTCGATTGCCAAAATCATGGAATGAAAGTTTGAATTATTAGAACATCCACCGTATTCACCGAATTTGGACCCCGATGACTTTTTATCTTGTTTTTAAACTTAAGAAAAATGGTTCGGTGGACAACGAAGAAGTCATCGCCCAAACAGATACTTATTTTGAGGACCTTCTGAAATCTTACTTTTTCGATGTCTTTAAAAAGTCGGAGAAACGCTTGAAAAAGTGTACAGTTTCAAATGGAGATTACATTGGGAAAAAAAAATCTATCGAAAATACTTTTGTTTTTCTATCTTTTTCTAAGGATTTATTCCCTCGTAGCCTACGTTGGAAAATTAATTTGAATCTGATTATTAATTTCAGAGACATTTAAAAATAATCGAAAGCCATATACTAGATTATTTCCTCGCAAATGCAATTAAGAAAAAAAGTTCAACAATTAAGATTTATGAACTAGTACAAAGCCCTATCGTATGTTTTGATCTAGAATATGTTTTAACTGTTGAAGGAAATGGGAAGAATGCTTTAATGTAAATATTTATTAACATGAGAAAATCGAGGATCTAAAAATTAATATATATTATATTTATTTTTTTGTGTTTAATAATCTGTATTTTTCTTAATGTAACATTACTTGATTTTTCAATGTATTTTTTAGAAATTAAAAAAAAAAAAAAAATAAGGTATGGTGCAAAAGGCTTCGGAAGGAGATGAGCTTTTAATGTCAAATTTTTGATGTCTCTCTTTAACATTGATGTCTCCCTGTTTTAAATCTTAAAATTTAGATGCTTTATGTTAGTGTTAAAATTTTATATATTTTGATCCTATGAAGACTTTGTTACTTTATTTAATAAACAAGATTAATATTTTAATAATTTCGAATTAAACTTCCTGATTTACATTTTCAGAAATAGAAAAATTTGTCTGACTCAAATTACTGTGATGAATTAATGAAACCATATTTCAATCTATTTGTTTCTCACTAACTACAATAAGTGAAGCAATAAAAATTTTCCCATCAATTTGTTCTTTTCCCTCATCTGTTTATACTTATTTTTTCTTTCTCAGTTTATACATTTTTCGAATTGTTATAACTGCAGACTTGCAAAAATGCTAACTAAGAAACATAAATTAGACATAAAAGAAACGCCACAGTAGAATAATTTTTTTTTAAAAAAAAAATCGTTCACTCAGAAATACGAAGGGAGTCCAAAAATATAAGAGCACTGAACCTCTTGATACCCTAAGATAATTTTTTTTTTCAACGAAATTTCCTGCACTGTGTCCAACATTAAGATCTTGGAAGTATAATGCATTAAAATCTTAAATTCAACATTAAAATCTCGGAAGTATAATCAGTCGATTAAAAACTCTCGTTGTAGTATCATGTTGAAACAAGTGTCTGTATTCCAAATCCCATCAGCTGCAAGTTGAGGATCCTAATCCAGTTTCTTTCGCGAAGGGAAACGAGCCGTTTCAGATTTTTAAGTAACAAAAAATATTTACGGGTATGATATCATAAGCCATACTTTGTGTACAAGCGGTATTGTGTATTTAAAGCTGGCAGAAAACATTCAAGATTGCTGTTTTGGCCTGAAAAATCATAGCCACTGTCTTTTGAGATCGAAAAGAGATTCTCCGTGTTGAATGTTTGGTTAGGAGGAAGCAATGTCGAACGGCCCCGAGATTCCTAAAAACGAAGAGTGTGTGTTTGTTGCAAGACTAAGTGCGATCTCACGCAGCCAATGCCACGAAAAAAACTCTTGGACTCATTCGGTTGGGACATCATCAACCTCCCCTCTCACAGCCCAGATCTGGCACCTACAGATTTTCATCTTTTCACCTCTCTGAAGTCGTTTATGAATGGTAAAAGGTTTTCGATCGCCAATGAGGCTGAGATTCCATCAAACAACAGGCCCAATAGGTGGTGGGGAGATTTTTATGACAAATTTATAAGAATCTAATTCATCAGCTCGCAAAGTGGATTGTGACGGAAGGCGACTACGTCGAAAAATTGTGTTTGATGTACGTATATGAATTTATAAATTTTTCAAAAATTAAATACCTTGTAGATTTTTATGAAATCGAGTAATCTTACTTTCTGGACAACCCATGTATTATACTTCGGGAACTTTATTATGTTTGAATTCTAGTCATGATAAAAGGGTACATCAGATATGAATTCCTAACAAAAGGGTACAATGAAGAAAAAGTTTGACAAGCACTGATTTAGAACTTTACGTCTGAAAAGTCTTAAAAAAAACCAGATACACGATTCAAAACTTCGTATGCCAATATCGAGAAGTATTATAAACTCGTCTTATTTTATCATCATTAAAGTCTTATTCTCGTGTATATAAGCATTGATCTACTCATTTATTAATCTGTCATATTTATGTAAGAGGAATTTTGAGTTTGAACTTGTGAACGAGGGTCGTTCAATAAGTCCTTAGAAACTCCAAGAGATAGTGCTCGCAGCATCCAGAATGGTTTGTTCTTTTCTTCGCATCATGAATCACTAGACAGCTGTCTAAGTATCAGTTACTCGTATTCGTAGTCATGATGTTTTTCACTCCTTAAAAATTCTTCGTCATAACTTTTCCTACTGATGCGACCATCTTCACCTTTTTTGGGAAAAAGATTCATCGGAAGCAACCCAATATTTTGATTTTTGCTTAATTTCCAGTGTATAATTATGAATCAATGTTTCAATGACGTCGACAGCTCTACGCTACAGTAATTAAATTCTGATTTGGTAGCAAAGGAATGCTAAATCAAATCCGACTTATGAATCAAAGTCAAATTTATTTCGGCTCCATTTAGCAGAAGACAACAGGTAATAACAATTTACCTTAATAATGCCCTCTTCTTCCAATCAAGTACTTTTTGAACCATCCTCGTATTTTACAAAAGTAAAATTTAAAGCGATTGTTATTATTTAAAAGAAATATTCTACTTTGATATATTTATTACAGTTCTTTTTATCACTTTAGATTTATTTCATACGGTAAGCATTTGTTTTATAGAGAATTAAATAAATACTGAGAATTTTATGTTAAAGGAGTAATATTATGAAATAAAGAAAAGCACACAATTTTTATGAATATAATTTTTTCGGCTATTTTCTTTAAAAAAAAATTCTAAGTAAAATTCAAATAGAATATAGAAAATAAATAAATAAAATAATTAAAAATACCATATTAGTTTTGAAACATAGGACTGAAATTCTTATTGAATTCAATGTAACTTAAAATCATTAAATTCAAATTATAACTTGAAATAATTTGTAGCTTGGTTTCGGTTTCCTGTGGTTCTTTTGAAACATATAAATTACAGTGATACTTCAAATCGCCAATCACTCGACATATAATTTTCTAGAAATGATTCACCCTCCTCCCTCGTATTTTGATTCAGTTTCTTGATACAAACTGTAGAGCTTTTCTAACGTAGTGTGTCACAAATCACTTATTGCAAAACGATGTGGAAGAATTTGTACAAAGGTACACACTTTAAGCAATGCTCTCAAGTATTATACCTCGCTTATGCATTTTCTGCATAATATGGTCAGCAGGAACTAAAACTCATAAGCAAGTCTCTCTGTAGCACATACACAAGTTCAGTGCTAAATCTAACCTCGAGTAATGACATTTCTTACTTAAAACGTACCTAATACATGACAAAAAAAAAGACGTAAGCAATTTTCAGCATATTTACGAGTGTTGCTTGTATTTCTTAAGAAAAATTGATTTCGAGACGATTTTTTTTTATCAAGCCAATCACACATCCACAACTTTCCTTCAATTATTGAGACTTTTTTATATTCGAAAAGAAAATTGATTGATGACAATAAGTTAAAAACTCAATAAAACCAATCATACAAGAAATGTAATGGATTAATATTTTTATATTTGATTAGTTTGGTTATTTATAACCCAGTGGCCTTGCCTGAGGATTGCAGAGGGGGCCATGGTTCCGGGAGGCACAGGAATGGGGGACGGTCGAGTTAGCTGATCTTGCTTACATCATTAGCTTATGGTCATTAGATCAGATAACTATATTGTATTGGGATTACGTAGGTACTTATGCAGAATTTCAAAGCAATTGAATAAGCGGTAGTAGTTCAAAATAGAGCAGTAAGATTTGACTATATATATATATATATATATATATATATATATATATATATATATATATATATATATATATATATATATATATATATATATATAGGATTTTCCCACTAATTATTAAAGAATTAATTTTATTTTCCAATGTACTGTAAAACCAGTTCCTGCGATACTCAATAGATGGCACCATGAATCAGCGTCGTGTGATAGCTCATGCAGCGCCACCTTTTCCAGAACAAAACTCAGTGACCTTTCGTTCTCTCTCTTTTTCCCCCACTTTCCGCTTCTCTTCTCCTTCGCATTACCCGCTTCGGAAATAAACTCCGAAAGCCAGAGCGCGTTCCAGCACCCTTCGCTGGTAAGGGTTAAATGAGGCAGCCATCTATTTTGCTACGATGAACTGGTCAATTCGTCATCTCATAGTGTAAATACTTTTCACTCTTCATCATCTCTCCTAATAAACAAGTAAAGCTACTGCGAGCCTCATCATTGAATTTCTACAAAACCCACAAGTAATCCGGTAATGGAATTATCTCCTACACAACCCTTTGCATAAGAGCCAACCATCGTAGATTCGGGATGTACAATATCATCACCCCACTGTCTCTCTCTCTCTCTCTCTCTATATATATATATATCCACTGTTGGGTCGCAACAAATGCAGTTAGCGTGTCCCTTTTGGATTTTTAAATTATTATTCTTGAACAACTCAAAGACGTGACTGCGTGAGCAGGTGGCAATTAATTTCTTCAAATTTTTTGATATTTAGAAAAGCAGTTCAGCTTTGGTAATTTTTATTTTATGCTCAAATAAAGTTTCATGGGCACCTAAATTTGTTAGCTACTGTTAAGTCAAATTTATTTATTTCGTACGATTCGTCGAATATACAGGAGTGTTAAGGTAAATGTGTTTGTTTTGTTCCTTTTTTTTAATTTCTCAATGACTTTGTGGTTTTACCCGTATAAAATGTTATTTGTTTGTTTTAATGTAATAAACTATAAGTAGTTTAATTTTACGCGCGCAATCATTCATGATAATATTATATTATTTATTTCTATGGTGGGGGGAGGGTTCAAATTTAGAATTCGCACCAATGGAAATTGAATGGATTCCTTTCGAACAATTATTTTATTCTTAATGCCGAAAAACTTCGGATCCAAATCTGATTTCAATAGGTTTGACTCTAAAAGGATTCTGTTTTTAGCCAATGGATGTGGGTGAGCAAATTCATTCCAGAACTCCAGTAACATCACCTTTTTCCAACCTTTTTCAGTCCACCTCCGGTTAACTTGATTACTTTTCACTTACCTTCAGTTGGCTTTTTTTTTTCTTCAGTCTTCTTTCTTCACAACCTCCAATCTTTCAGGCAACCTCTCTCTCTCTCCATTATATTTCACCCATTACCAATTCCTAAAATTTCTAAGAAAAAAGTGCATGTTGAACGAAATAAAAGGGTCTATTTTTTCCCACTGAGTACTTTTTAATTTTTGAAGAAAGCAAATAAATTAACACAAAGATTGGGGGAAAGAAAAATTAATAGGATATTTGGGCCTGTATTGAATTAGAAAATTTTGAAAAATATTTCATCAGAATATCAATTCAAGACCTATACTTAATTTGCTTCAATATTTGCTTTTTATACAAGTTATGTACGTTCCAGCGGACGCAACCATTCCTCTTCTTGTGCGGCTGTTAATATTAATAAATCTCTCTATTTATTTTGAAAATTCATTTTATGATTTAAAATTCTTTTGTTCTTTATTTATCTGTGTGATTGCCGTTACCATTTTTTCTTTCGCATACCCCCTAAAGGGCTCTCGAGTAGCCCCAGCAAGGAATTTCTGCCATAAATGCTTCATTTCAGAATATAATAGGTCATCGGTTTTCTAAAGGAGAATAATCTTGAATAACAAGGCTGAGAGGAATACTGAAATGAAAACTTATCCTTCTCGAAACTAGCAGTGAGGGACTATATACAAAATGTATTTGATGTTACATGAGATACATTTACTAAACAAGAGTAATTTTTTTTAAACAAATAAAAGAAAAAAAAGTTTTATTGAAATCTCGAAATAATAATGTATCACTTTTTTTTTTAAATATTTTTAACCATATTAAAGCTGGAAAAAGAAATATTCACTAATTATTTTTCGGTTAAAAATGTTACTAAGTTAAAATTAAGTTGCTATTTTGAGAGAATATAAGACCATTCATATACAACAGTTTAGACGATACGTATGCCATGTAATACACTTAAAAATAAGTTTAAGAAAAAAAAAAAAATTATTATTAAAAAAAATTTAAATAGCTTCAGATTGAGCAATTAATTTAATCATCCCTCTATCAAATAATTTAATACCCCCCCCCATTCTAGAACTTCAATCCTTTTTTTTTTTAGATATTTTTCTATCATTAATCTACCAAAATTTCATTTTTTTTTCATTCATAACGCAGACCCATAGTTACTATTATTACCATAGCTAATTATCATAATGCCAAAAAGAGCTTCATGACATATCCTTATTTTATGTCATAAAGCTCTTTCTGGAATTATGTTAGTTAGCATTGATAATGACGCAATAATAATTAACAACGATAATACTTTAACAAATATAATTAATAATTAAAAAATGGCAATTATTTAACAAAGCTTAGTTAGCTATACAACAGCAATGATAGAAGAATTAGCAATAATAATACTGTATGAAATTTTTAGATACTAAAATGTAATTATTCCAGTACTAATTTTGCGATTTATTTTGTTTTTAACTTTTCATCCTACATTCACTTACTGTTCCTTAGAAAAGTACAAAGAAAAAAACTCTTCTGTAAACACAGGTACAAAAATATCAAATACAATTTGACTTTTTGTTTGAATATCTATTTATTAAGATAAATGATAACACATAGCATTATTTGCCGAAGCTGATACGCACATTTTATTGCACGAACAAAGACTTTTAGATTGAATAAGAACAAAAGTGTATTCTAAATTAAATAAATTTTTGTTTTGAATATACATATTTGACAATCCTATTTCCCAAATCGGGCCTATATGAATTCTTATTTTTCAATGAAATTTAACAATTCTTTGGCAAATGAGAAGAAGCCAGAAGTATTGTCTTTACTGATATTTTTGGTATGCGCTAATATAATAAGGATTTGATAATTTGATGAGATAAATAATTTGATAGGCAACAAAACCATTCTATAATCACACTTTAAAAACTGTTAGAAAAAGAGGTAAGCCCAATTAATGTGTCTTTAGAATTTATCGTATTTGTTACTTAGAACACTTCCAATAATTCTTTTAAACTTCTTTTTTAATTAAAAGGCAGTTCACCCCTTCAAAAAAAAGTTTTTTTATACTAAAAAATTGTAATAATTAATTCTATCATCTTTATGAGCGTATTTTTAAAATTCTATTAAAGCATACTTTTTAAGAACCAAATTAAATGAATTGTCAATAAATCATTTAAATGAAACAGAATTTTAATACTTTGAAATTTTCTTTCAGAAAAACATTTAAATGGTATGGTAATTTGGGTATGGTGTGAGCAATTTTTTTAAAAATAGATATTTATAAAAAAAATTATATTCATCATAATTGAACACACTTTTAACAAAACACAATTAAAACAAAAGCATTTCAGAACAAAAATCCCTTTGTTTTCAACCAAACAATTATCTAAATTTCACTTCTCAATATATTTTAATATTTTAAAATTCCTACTACTTCTTCGAATCTTAATATTTTTTAGCAATTTTTTCGCAATTTCTTAGAAGTGTATTTATGTTCACTAGTTTAGTTGCTCTTGTGTTATTTACAGTTTTTTTTCCCATCAGTCTCTAGAAAATTCTTTTTAAAAAAACTTTTATATTTAACTTTTTAAATTTTTAAAAATAACTTATTTAAATTCTTATTCTATCCGCAGATTTATCAAGCATATTATAAAAAAACTATCAAAAAATTTCAAAATATTATATTTATTACAAAAAAAAATATTAAAATTTTAAATAACAGACTGTATTGAAAAATACAAAGCTGGGAAAAAGCATTTTAATATTTTGAAGATTGATGAAATAATTTGGTGCTCTGTTAAAGAAAATTTAAGTAAGTCGCTAAATAATGCAGCTAAAGGTATAAATTTTTTGACCAGATATATATTTCGAAGCGTCACACAATTAAAATGAGGAAATCGATTTTTTTCCCGATACTTTGGTCATTTTCAGAGTACTGTATCTCCTCAATCTATGCGTATGCACGCGCGCACACACACACACACACACACACACATGTATATATACAGTCAGTCTCTAAATTGAGTATACGCCTCTTACACTCATTCTGAAAAGCCTAAAATAATATTATTAAATACTCATTTAAATTTAATAATTTTAAGAACGATAAAATGTACATAACAAAATGTATTAGACTAAGAAATAAAAATGAAGAACCAATAATATTTTAATTTATAAAATTTTTACATCACAGCTCCAAATTTGAGGCTCAATTTTCCTTCCTCTATTTTTTTTTTTTTTTTTTGTAAGGAATCACTATAACTGTTTTGTTCTCTTAAGATACAAATATTTGATTTAAAAGAGAAAAAAATAATATTTCAGATGGGAAAATAATTGTCAGAACTCTAACTGATATTGAAATTCGGAAAATGGTCATTCTCAGAACTAAGGTAGATAAATTTATCTGGGCAAACGAAGCTCAACTGCAGTTACGGATGGGTACAAAAAGTTATCTAGAAATACAAAAAAGTTGGGCACATTGCGAATAAATCTGATAGAGGAGAAAGTGAGTCCTTCAGTTTGACGATCAAGAGAAACATCATTCGAGAAATAAGAAAAACTCCTGATGAGAGAGCGCTATAAAAAATGCCTCACCTACTTCGACAACAATAGTTAGATACGTTTCTACAGAAAAAACTCGAAGATCATCCCGAGATGGATATTAATGGTCGTGCAGCTAAATCAGAAATCGTTCATTTCCAAAGCAAACAGAGTGAAAAGGATTGCAATTGCTAAAAATTATACTTCAAAGCTTCAATATTTCTGGAATAAAGTAGTATTCAACAATGGAAGCTAATTGAATGTTTTGGGAAGTAATGGTACATATGGCGGAAGCCTAATTCGGAACTACTTTCCCTAAACATCTTACTCATCATTAGCCATGATGGTGGTCTGCTTCTTGTATGGGGTTGTATGTCTGCAAAAGGAGATAGAATTTTACTCATGACGGAGTGCACACACAAATGGATAAAATGAAATACTTGAATGTTATGAAGAATAACTTAGTTTAGTTTTTATTAACGTCGCACTAGGAGCAACACGAGGGCTATTGGTGACGGACCTCGCAATTTTGAATCACGGTCAAGTGACGAGGACGACACCTGAGTTGGCACCCCCTCTCCTAACATCCACACCTCACCAAAGAATAACTTAAAACTAAGAGTCCATAAATTAGAAATAGGTCGCATTTTATATGTCAACAAAATAACGGACCCAAAACATACAGCTAAAAGTGTTAAGTTACGGTTGCTGCACAGTTATAAAATACAATTGCATACAGTATCTAAATCTTACGATCCCATTTCGATTAAAAAACTTGAAAAATGGGAAAAATCTGTTCCAAAGCATAATGCTAGGAACAAAGAACGCTAATAAACAGTATTATTTTTTTTTAAAAAAAATGAGCAAAAATACTCTTATATATCCAGTGATGCAACAATCTCTTTTAAAACAATGCACACCGTTTGGAAGGTGTTTTAAGCGCAAAAGGATAAACAAAAAAAAATATTAATTTATATTGCTGTTTATTTAATTATAAATAATTATATTAGACATATACTCACTTTTATGACTTAGAAATATGTGGCTCAACGAAATAATTATGCCAATGAAAATATTGTTCGATTCTTCATTTTTGTTTCTCAGTCTAATATATCTTGTAATATACACTTTATTGTTATTTCAAGCATTAAGTTTAAATAAGTATTTAATAACATTATTTTAGACATTTCAGGAAGGTGAGAGGTATACCCCAATTTTGGGAGCCACTGTATGTATAATCACATTACCACATTATCCTATACACATTTAATGAGAGACAAACATTACAAAATTGTCTCCGAAACGAAATTACAAATAACTAAAACTTAGGAGAAGCAATAATACGAAATGATTCACATTTCGTTTGATGAAATGTCACTCTAAAACACTTGAGTGATATTCTGCGGAAAAGGCATTTCAATTTATGAAAATCAGCCAGATTATAATGACCAGACAAAAAATGAACCGTATTCTATATCAAATTATTTTCAAACATAAACATTCGAGACTTCCATAAATTTCACAAAAATGTTTTTAATCGTGAAATCAATACTATATAACTTAATTTAAAGCAATTATGCATAGCTAGAAAAATAAATTTGATCCCAGAAAATCTACGCTAAACATTTGCATGTCTCTAATGACGACAGATTTTAATTACCAACTGACAGACGGCTGTTTTTTGTATTTAATATGTGATTCTTTTTCTTTTTAATGTGTGTTAGAAATTAATATTTTTAAAACAGTATTTCTTCTTAATATTTGGGTTATGTGGAAAAGATGTAATAAAATGATTCCAAAACCACACTATTTCTTATTTCATATCGTTATAAATAAATTACATCGGAATAGATATTTTCAACGTTAAAATAGATCGAATATAAAATATTTACTTTGAAATTTTTTTTTCTTTTGAATTCCGCAAACAATAGTAGTTCTTGAACGGGTGAATCCAAAATTTGTCATTAGAAAAACAATTTGAATTTAATTGCTTTTGAAAAGAGCGAAAGTTATTGCGCTCTAGTTCTTTTAATTATGCGTTTGGTAAAATGCGAGGATTCGGTGAAAGACCTTTGTACAAGCTTTCCGTTTGGTCACATAAGCGTAAAAAATGACCTTGAGATTTCTGCGACAAGCAAAAATATAGATGACAGGTGGTGAGATATCCCCGGATAATTTCAGTGTCTTTCAGACTTTCTCCAAGAAAATTTCTTCACCGCACATTATATTGAGTTCACGTACATTTATTGGAATTAAAGCTTTTTCCTCACATTTTTATACAATTGTTTCATAGTATGAACATTCAATCTCCATTTTTTAAGTTCTAATTTATTAAATTTCATAATCGTAATTACACGTATCAACCGAAATCTAAAAGTGTCTGCAAGAAAATAAAAGATTTATTTTGTACAAATATTCTTTTTTAATATAAATAAAAAAAAAAAAAAAAAATGTCGAGTTTAAGTTTAATTGAAAGAAACTACAAACAGAATTTATGTACCATGAACAATATTTATGGAAATCAAATAAAAAAGAGGCCTTTTAAGGAGGCGGTGGTTGAGAGATTGGCTTACTCCTGGTTCAAATGCAAATTAAACACAAACAATTGAACTGCTATAAAGTCGGAGCCCTTTCCCTCATATCTCCAGTTAACTCGCATCTGTCAGTCCTAAGTGTTTATTATTATTATTATTATTAAATTTGAGAAGCGATTCACAGATTCCCATATTAAAATTTATTTGATTCCTCCATGTAACTATTTTGAAAAACTTTCTTTACTGAATTCTTCTAACAGTTGTGAATGCGTGAAAGCAAAATGGGGAGTTGAGCCTTACAGATATTCTGTGCAAAATGAAAGAAGCCTTAGTTTCACATCTTATCAATATTTTACACGGGTGTGAAATTAGCAGAAACAGCTGCCCCCCCCCCCCAGGCAGCTAAAACGGCCCATACTCGATTAGGCATAGAATGGAATGGGCTTGAATGATAGAAACGTGCAACTCATTCCATACTGTTACAAGTCTATGCCACACTTCATCAACCGTATTAACTGGAGAGGGGTTGCGGGCCAGTCTCTCAGCAACCCATGACCACATGTTTTCAATGGGGGACAGATCTGGAGACCTTGTAGGCCAGGGAAACAATTGAATACCCTGTGTATAGAGGAAGGTCAGAACATGACGTGCAATATGTGGTCTTGCATTATCTTGTTGGAAGATGACAGGCCTCGAAGATAGGCCTCGAAGATAGGCCACAACCACTGGACGTAAGATGTCAGAAATGTACTGATTTGCATTCAAATTACCATCGATCCGAACAGAGATGTGCGTGTCGTGTACCCAATGGCTGTCCAAGCTATCACACTAGTTGTAGAGCCCCTAAGCCGAAATTGAATCCAAGCAGGCGACGAGCAGTCCCCTCGGAGCTTCCAGACACGTATACGGCCACCAGAATACAACTCACAGAACCGGGACTCGTCCGAAATGACGACATTGATCCACTCCTGTATCCAGCTTTGTCGTTCGGCGCACCTCAGTCACCGTCTTTCTCAATGCTACATTGTTAAGAGAAGTCGAAATAATAGTTGTCGTGTTTTCAGTCCACGCTCCTGAAAACGTCGTCGCACCGTACGAGCGGATAAACGTTTCCGTTTCCTGATTAGTGGTACGTGATGTGGTTGTACAGTTGTGCAGGGCCGACCTCACAATATATCTATCCTCTTAGGCGTTAGTCATGGGAGGGCGTGGAGATCCTGCATGCCGTTCAGTATCATCCTCAGCAGCCCATTAATTCCATATTTGTGTGACAATGGTTGGATTTCGACATGTGCGACGGGCAATATCACGAAACGATAATCCACACTCTCGATAGACAACGGTGCTGCCTCTATCGAGTTCCGACATTTGCTGGTAAGCTTTTCTTCTTATTCGAGGCATAACACAATATTCTGAGAAAACTCCCTTCTTACGAAGCGCATTCCGAATGAGAAATCCATTAGACAACTTTTCGTTTGTGCAGTGCCTTAGGCGTCGTCTAAATGAGCTGAAATACTAATCATTTGTAAATCATAACCTCTTCTTCCTTTCATGTGATATTGACTTGGTCAGATCATTCCTCCTGGTGTTACAATTTTATTGACATGCATTGTATATATATATATATATATATATATATGAATGTATGCACACACATGCATACATACGACCTGATACTTCGATTTCTGATTACAGGAAGGGAAATTTTTTTCCCCCTCTCTTGCATTCTTTATGAAGTTCTTTACATAATATTTTCGGAAATGCTTCTGAGATTTTGCTCATGCTGAAAGAGTAAAACACTTCATCAGAATTTTATTTCTTTCATAAATTGCAAAACAATTGCATAAAAGGAATAATTATATATTTGTTTTAAAAAAAAATCTTTCTTCTCTTAGTGTATACATTATGTAACGGCTTAACTTATAAAGTCTTTAAATGATAATACGAATATTTAATTAAGATTACAGATTCTTACTTCTTACAAATATTGTAGTTTTAGCATTTTATGTTACAATTATTGAATTTATGGTAGTAAGTCTTAACTAGTTTTCAGTTACTTGTTTTTCACTGGTGAAATATTTATAAACATATTAACATATTTTTTAACTTAAAAAAAAATTGCATATTTTTATCAGCAGATTTTTTGAGCTCTTTTTTTTTAGTTTATTTTGAACACGAGATATTTGAAGCTATCGAATTAAAGTACGTTTCCTACATTGAATTAGTCATGGTTCAACAATCTCCAGACCATATTTTTTTGTGTGCAGAAAAGGAAATGAATTATTTTATAATTTATAACATACATTCTGAAAAATGATTAATCAGTTATGTGATTATGTATAACATCGCGCTCATTTTTTTAAAAAAGGGTACACGATTTGAGGTATTTTTGCGATATAGGGATAAAAAAGGGTATACGATTTGAGGTATGACCATGAATAACTTTACTACAAATAAAGTATACCTCAGATACATTTAATTTGGGCATAATTAAGCAAAAAAAAAAAAAAAAAAAAAAAAATCACGATAAATATACAGTAAGTTACTACGATTTTTAATAAAATAAGTAAATAAAATTCATTTTCAAATATGTGGATTTACAGTTTCCTTTTGTAAATAATAATCAAAAACCAGAATTAAAATTAAAAAAATAAATCAATCTAACGTTATTTGCTTCTATGAAAGTTTTCAGTTCTGCCTAATTATATATTAGTATAGTATAAAATTTTTCTTATTTTTCAAGAATTAGTTTTAATTATTTTTTATAAATATTTTAGAAACTAAGGAATTCTATATTACGTGTCATCCTATTATTAGGTGTCGTTTTACTTTGAACTGTCACCGACAGATGACAGCACTGTTGGATCTATATCATCAAGTTTTGATTATAGCTGGCGTGAAATACTGCAGCATGAGGAACTGAAATTTAAAAACGAGATATGGTGTGAAAAGAAACAATTTATTAATATTTAACAGTATTTTAGAAAGATTTTTTCGCAATGTATGTTAGAAATTGATTCGTTGCTTAACAAATTAGTAAAACGTAGAAGGGGGTATAAATGACAGTTGGAAAAGCAGCATATGCTCCATGTGGTAGAAGCCCCGCCCATGAGATGGTGTGCTTGTACTCGATTGGTGCCAGGCTTTTAACCCATGCAAACATAATAACGTGGTTTTTACACTTCAAGATAGGTCACGAGTATATTTTCTTTTAAATCTCTATGTCGGCTTTTTATTATTTTGATTAATGAAATAGGAACAATAGCTATACTGAATACCATAATTTAATGAGATCTTAATCCTTATCTGACTTTTATGCACCATAATCATTGATCCAGGTATTTGCGGTAAATAACAATTTCCGTCACGCTGCACATACCTTTTGTGTTCCTCAACATTCTAATTCGAAAGTGTAATCTACGATTGTGTATAGCACTTTTTCGTCTGTTTTTTCAGGTTTTGTGTTCATTGCAGCGTGTTTTAAAGCGTAGCTGGTCTCTTATTTGTAAACAGTATTCGATTACTCAAGTGCTGCGTTTATAGAACTAACGTCAATCACGGCTACCACGTGGTGCTTGCTTTATGCTTTCTCTTCTCTCTGTTTTGATGTCATCCCGCCATCTTGAGATTGAAAATTTACAATGTGCGAGAAAATGCATTGTATTAATGAAGTAAAAGGCAAGTTTTAGAGGCCTTAAACTCTTCAAAATTGATTGGGATACGTGTGGAAGGGATGAGCCTCGAAACTTTACTTGAAGCCGCAAAATATGTAGAATACCGATCCGAAGCCAAAGCACGTGGTAAGCCATTAATTACGAATTATATAATTTATTTCCTTTTTTTTTCAAATGTTTTTGTGTCATCAAGATTCTTAAGTTTTCTGAAAATAAGTAAGTTTTCGAAAAAAGTTTAAATGCCATCCCAGAATGTGCGACAATGACAAGCTCATTCTAATGAAAGAAGCATAACAGCGGATTATAAGAATTTCTCTCTCTCTATATATAATATGTTATCTTTTTGTGGAATTTCGGATTTATTTCGCATAAATTACAGTATAAATTTGTCATTTTCTACCATATACGAATTGAACCATCTCTATCTATTTCCTGTTTTCACCTGTCACGTATTTTGGATTAATCATTTTGTTTTAATTAGAATACAGAAAAGTATTATCGAGGGCTACAAATTTTTCCTTAAATGTTTTTTTGTGTATACATCAATCTTTTCAATTTAATCTATTTTTAGGCAAATATTTACGTATGACCTTCGCACAATCTGATATTCATATCTAATATCAAAAAATAAAACGTGTTTTTACGATGTAAACTGTACTGGTATGTAATCGTATAATACGTATATTTCATCAGCTATGCTTTCCTTTCCTCCTAGCCTATTAAATGTCTTACTCGTGATATTTTAAAATAAAAACCGTAATTGTTGTAGTAAAGCTTTAGAAAAATTTCACTTTTTTTTATTTACGTTTGCTTCTTACATTGTAAATATTTCGATTGAACAAAAGATGTTTTTAAGCACAGCACGAAATTTTCTTCAAACTTCATTTAAAAGCTGAATTGTTTGTAATTATTCTGTCGTGAACTTGTTTATTAAAATAAATTTCAGATTTTGAATATTGATGTGTATGGAATAAATGTAATTTTCAATTGGAAAAGAAGATTTTTTGTGAGCATTAGTAAAATTCGGGAAAAATTTAATTTATTTTTAAATTTTGAAAACAATATGTGTATTAAAAATTATTTTATGATAATTTATGACCTGTGTCTTTATTTAGAAAATATTTGCTGAATATTGTAATTTATTTTAATTTTATATTCCGATTTTATTTCTTAAAAAATTTATATTTCTGTTGGTAGTTTTTGACTTGTTCTGTCTCTTTTATTAGTTTTCTGATTTATTTGTAATGCATATGAACATATTTCTGTACTCCTACTTTGCATCTAATATTTACTATACATATTTTGTTAATTTTGATGTTATTGAGTTACTTGAAGAGCTAGCAAGAGATAATAACTTTCAATCACATATAAAATTTAATTTCATATATAAATGCTGAAAAGTTTTGGTTGGATAAAAATTCATATATTTTTCCATCAGTATCTGTTTAGCATTTTAAAATATAATTTCATAACTAGATTGTAATGTAATATTAGCTATAATTAATTAATTCAATATATTTACAATGAATAGAAGGACAAGTTAAATTTGATATTGGCTATTTTAATTTGAATTGGATCGCTTAATTTTATTGATGTCACATTAGAAGTAACATGAGGGCTATGAGTGACAGATCTTTATTTTGAACCTTGAATTAGAATTGGTACACAATTGGAAATTTAAAAACAAAACATTTCTCAAATTTTGAATTTTTTTTTTAAAGATTATAAAAATACATTGTTATTAATTGTTTATGTTTTTACATTTTTATGTCAATTAAGTTGAAAATGATTAAAGTTACATGGAATTATTAATAATTAAATATGCAAATTAAGTATCATTTGTAACTTTAAAATATTTAAGTGATTAAACAGATAGGGTATAATTAAATTTAAATTGATATATATAAATGGAATATACTCATATTGATGAAATTATATCCACAGTTATCTGTATTAAATATTTATGTACAAATTGTGAAAGCATGATTGACTCTGATAAGAGAGACTATACGGTAAAAATTGTGTAAGTAGACCTTTTGGAAAGTTAGGGCAATCTAGTCAACTTGGGTGATAATAATATATATAATTAAAGTTCAGATACACATTTTCTTGTTTAGTTTTAGAAAATTTATAAAATTATAAATTGTAGGAACGCTATAATTATATGTACAGTATTGTACTAAATCAATACATTTAGTATTCTAAGTCTTTAAAAAAAAATAAGGAGAAATGATATTTATTCATATTGCAGGGGTAATTGAAAGCTTTTGATTACTACTTTAAGTCCTATGTATTGTTGTGGGTATGTTGTGTAATATTGGCTTATTGATTGCTCATGGCTAGGGATAAACAAAAAATCGATTGCTTTTTTGAACTTGTTTAATCTAAAAGAGCAGGAACTCTTGCCTCAGTATTCCATCACAAACCTCTTAGATGTTTTGAACTGTTCTTCTTCGCCACCAAGAGCTGGATACTTGGCAGACAGCTCTTCCTGATCTGTTCACATCTCTTGATTCTTTCCTCCCCCCACTTGCTGTTCTTTCACATATAGGTTTATTCTCTTTTCACTTATGTTGTTCGTTTTCTTTTTAAATGGATTATTTTCATTTAGGAAACATCCTTTAAAATGAATTTTTTTTAAAATTTTAGATCATGTAATGACATAAATGAAAAGCTTTGATGTTTCAGATGAATATGAGCAGCAGTTATCAACAATGTTTATTAATCAGTTAACAGAAATTAGAGAAACTATCTTTCTGTTAACTGTATAATTCCTTCAGAAAAATAATTTTAGAGAAGAAAACTGTTTTTGGCTGTTTTAACAATATTTTTTTAAAATTACGATTTCTTTTAAATTAAATGGCTTTTATTAATTAAATCATTATAGAACTTGTGTATGACTATTAAAATGTCAAAATTTTCAAGAAAATTAGTATGTTTCATAATAGATTTCTACATTCAAATATAATCAAAACAACATTTTAAGAAAAGTATTTGATTATATTTTTTAAGTCTTCAAGGTAATTGATATTTTTATTACAGACAATTTTTAAAATTCTTGCATTTTTATTGGATACTGTTAAGATTGAGAATATTTGTGTAATGTGTGTTGCATTGCACAAAGCATCTGTATTTTTTATGTATTTAAAGGATATTTTTGATTTTATTTGCCTTAAAACATATAGGCAAACTAATTACTTGAAGAAGTTTTGCTATAATATTAATGTGTTATGAAATACATAGATATTTACATCAAAATAATATTTAATTGACTTTGCTATCAATTTTAATTTGATATGAAAGTATGCTTTTTAGACAATTATTTGCAAAACTCTGTTTTTATTTTGATTCTTATTATGTATTTAGAAAATGGAGGGAAAAAAATGGAAAATGAGTTCATGTATTTCATGTGAACACTAGTATTGATATGTTCCTTCTAAAAAACATTGAATGTATATAAAATAGTTGATGAACAATTTATTTAATGTGTGTAAATACAGTAAACTAAAATAAAACATTTTAAGTTTCATTAAAAAAAAAAAGTGGTGCAGTTATTATATATTAAATAAGCGGAAGTAAACTTAAACAATTTTTTTGAATAAAAGCTTTTATTTCTCTATTATTTTAATTTTAATCAAGGAATAATTTTAAGTTTCATGCTAACGTATTTTTGGTCTTATTTTTAAGTTTTCAAGTAAGGAGATGACAATATAGGTATATCTTTCTGATTTGAAAACTGGAACAAGGATGTTTGTGCAACTGCACCCAACTGTATGCATAGCAGTGAAATTTAAAAAAAAGTATGAATGTATTTGAAGAATAATTTAACTTAACAAAAACGTCTTTGAAAAATTTTGATAATTTTCTTGGAAATGTAAGCAATAAAGCTATTTATTTAATTTTTTCAACTCGTATTTCTTCAAATTCATCATCAAATTTGTTTCTCTTTTCTATACACAAGTGCTTAATTCAAAATAATTTTCAGTAGATTTTAACTTCTAAATTTATTGGTTGGCTTTATGGGATATAGAGCAATGTGAAGGTTATTGTCACAATTTCTCTAATTATAGTTTTCAGTAAATAAAAATCATTGAGAATTAATTAAAAAAAAATAGCTTTCTATGAATAAGAATTATTGAGAATTAGAGAAATTATAATTATTTATGTTTAACAAGGAGATATCAATTTATTGATATAAATCCACTACAGAGAGTCATTTCTTGCGGCCATTTCAATAATTATTTTTTTTTTAAGCTTATGTAAATTTGTGAGCATTTATGGAATGCACAAGGCATAGTGAAGAATTGAATGAAGATTTAACCTCAACAAAAAAGACAATACTTTTTATGATTTATAAGTTTAATGGGTAGCAATGATATTATTATGAAGTGAAAGGTAAAGGTCAACTTCTCTTAAAAAAATACATAAATTATGTCAAAAGGCATAAAATTAATTTTAAAAAAAAAATCTAATTCTGTTTTAACACCTTCATTTTCTAGCAGTTCTGAAAAATAAGTCGAAATTTATTTGGGGTAAATTTGATAATAAAATTTCCAAGTTCAAAACTAAGATTTAAATTATTTGAAGGCTACAATAGAAGTAATGAATACATTTAAATTTGGAATTGCTATCAAGTAGTAAAAATTAATCAGAATGGAGGGTAATTAAAGGATATTATATATCCAAATATGATTTTAAAAAATCGGGATCGTCTTCCTATTGCAGCAATTCCAGTTCCTTGTGAAATTGATTTTTTTCCTAAGTTGGATCACTAGTTCGAAAGGAAAAGAGATCCAGAATATCTATCTTTAAAATGAAGTAGTTATTGGTCATAAACTTGTAATATTAACATCTAACTAGTATTTATTGAAAATTTGTTTTGTAACCTAAGTTTAAAATATATATCTTAGATTGATTATTTGAGGGAGTATGTATATTTGAGATATCACATTCAAGTTTATATACATATGTAGTTATAAACAAGTAAAGCTTACATTTTGTTTGTTTATATATTCTAATTTGTGTATCTCTCGGAAGCTTACTTTCTTTAATAGGAATTCATGGCCTCTCCCAAATGCACTCTAGTGATCTTTTCTTTCACATGGGGCTTACAGTCTTTGATAAAACAGATGATGTGTCCCTGGAATATCCCAGTGATCCTTCTGTTTTCTACTTGTTTTCTTGTCAACTATGTTTTTTCCCTCCATTTTTCAAATGTCTAGATCACAGTTGGATCTTATTTAAGCGCAGCATAGCTACACCTAGCTCTTGCACCATTAAACTCTAACCATCACTTATTTGTTTATTCTGTGCATTTCTTGTTCAGTTGTAGAACATTTCAGATATACTCATTCTGATTCTTTGAAAAATTTTTAGTTAAAATTTTGAATATTTTTATATCTCCTTGTCTAAAGTCTTATATATATAAAAAATAATATTTTAAGTGCATAGAATTTCATGGCACTCATGACATTTCTTCAAGTGGAGTAAAAGTTTTATTACTTTTGCTTCAAATATGTCACTCAGCATGAAATATATAGAGAGAGCAAGGGATTCAAAAGTTCAAATTGTTCAAACCACATCGGAGTCATATAATAGAAATATTGGAGATTTAAACTTTAATCATGGATTCATGTAAGCAAAATGGATCAAAAAGTCATTGCGGTTACCTACATAAAACTGTGTCTCGAAAGAGTTAACTAAAGTCAAGTTTATCATATATAGATTTATGGTTTTTTTTTTAATCGAAATTTGTCTAAAATCTGTTGTGAAAGAATGTATCCTATTGATATATATATGTAATTAATAAATTTAATTCATAATTTAGGTGAAGAACCTATTGATTATCATACTTTTTCTAAACTCTGCACTACAAGTCATGATGGCCTGTTTCATCCAGTGGAACAGGTTGAGCAGAAAAGACAAACTGTATCTACATCTCATAATTCACCAGAAGACATTAAAGAGAAAAAACGTTCCAATACAACTTTGACCAAAGAAGGATCTCATGAACATTCAGGGTACATAGTTTTGTTTTTGTTTCATCAAAAAAAGAGTAATATTTTTTAAATTTTCGTTCAGTGTATATTGAGTGATTACGAAATCATCAAAAAAGAGAAGATGTTTATGTGCAGTTCATAATGCTGAATATGTTATTAAATGGATGAAGAATCTCATTATCTCTGAGAACGTTACTAACTATTTGATGTGTTATTTTATCATTTAAAGACCCTATGTATTTTATCATAATGAGTTTTTTTGTAAATTAAATTGCCAAATATATTTACTTATTTCGTTGAGATATGCCTGCATTTCCATTAGTTACTCAATTTAAAAGCTTGATAACATCTTTGATAATCAAAGTTATATGTAAATTTTTAAAATTTTATCCTCTTTGCTGAATTTTAATCTTTATTGATCTTGTTATGTATTCACTGTTGTAAAATTAGTTGGAAATGTGAGGCTTAGTTAAGAAGTACAAGCTTAAAATAAAACTTTACATTGATTTCTTTGAGTTTTATTACATTCTTTTTTTTTTTTTTTTTTTTTTTTTTTTTGTGTTTGTTGAATAACTATTGAAAAAATGTCATTAATGTTATTTGCTTTAATCAGTTGGGGTTAAAAACTTTAAAATTTTATTTTATCTAGGATATTTATTATTATTATTATTGTATAATATGAACTTTATGTAATTTAGAAATTAGGTAAACCTTTCTTTATCCCAACATTTGACTTTCCTGGAGCTGTGCAGTAAATAATGATATATGTAATTATTGTTTTATATGGGGTTTTGTGTAGCGGCAGTTTTAAATTATAACAATCTTTTTTAATATTATTATTTGTCTTAGTTGTACATCTTTTAATCAGCATAAGCTATTTTAAAAGTGTTTTAGTTCCTGAAAAATTATTTCTCACTTAAAAATAGATTTGCATTTAATTTCTGTGTTTATTCTTGTATATCTTCATATCAATGTATTAATATATCTTTTTAGGCTCTTGAAAAAAAAATTGATTTTTAATAATTGTTTTGAATTTCATGTTGAATTACAACATTAGATGCTAACATGAATAATAGATGTATCACTTTTATAACTATTTTCCAAAATTAACCACTCTGTGTTGATTAATCAACAATATATTGATCTTGATTTTTATAGTGCATTAATTTCCTTTGTCTTTAATTAAAGTGACAAGATAAATGAAATTGATAATTATTATAAACATATGATTTCTTAAGAAAATATGTATGTGGTTGGAAAATTTAATATATAGAATTTCAAATGTTTTACAGAGCACTTCAATTTTATAAGTTGATCCTGTTGCTTATTTTTGGATAATAAAAGAAATTGTTGACATAAAGGAATTTTTAATGTTTTGAATTATTTTTTTATTATTGCACCTACCTGTCATAGATTCAGTTGATTAAATGTTCATTGTTATGCTTAGCGTAAACATTTGCTGATTCTAATTTCATTAAAAGTTGGAATATCTTGCTTTTATACCTGCCTATTGTGGATTAATTTTATTACATTTGATAGATTTAATCATAATCTGTCATAAAATTACCTCTAAACTTATTTCTTAAAATTGCTAAAAAAGTATTATATTATATTAAAAATATTTTTTTTCTTTAGAACTGGAACAAGAGAAGTCCACAACAAATTGGAAAAGAACAGGTCTGCATTTTTTTCCCCTTTAAAAACTGAAATTGTATTTACATAAAAATTATTCAACTTAGTATTTAATGTTTAATTTTTATGTGGAATTTTGTACTGTGAATTATTTTTAACATATTTTAGCATGTAATATTATCTAGAGTGAAAAAAGTACATGCACAGTAATATTAAGTTATGATGTGTGTGTATTTGTTGAAATATTTTGAGCATTGAATTCCTACTTTGTAGAAACTCGTGTTTATAATTGATGTAATTTTTAAATTTTGAAAAAAGGGGGGGGGGGCAGCTCTTAACTTTTTTTTTTAAATTTTTTTAATTTGCTATAAATATGTTGCATTAAAGTTCAAATTTAGAATTTTCTTTTACATTGCACATTTATTTTACATCCGAGGACATTGGCAAAAACACCGATATTCTGTTTACTAATTACTTATTGCTAATATACAAATAAGCAATTAATATTCGAACATGTAAATAGCTTTTGAAGGAAGAGAGGAAACAGACTTTATTTAAATGTACCTTACATAAACTTTTGAGCTTTGTTTTCTTGTATCAAAAACTTTTATACATTTGTTTTAAAAAATATTAATTCATTCAGTAAAAATGTACTAAAATTGGTTCAGTAAAAATAAAACTTTTAATCTTCATTTATAAACTTCTATTATGAAATCACATTTGTATATTTGATGTACTTATTAAAAATTGAATTATCTTTTTTAGAATTTTATCTGTTAAAAACATTTATCAATAATACAAAGGGTACTAGAAAATATTTGCAATATAGCTTTATTTCTCATTGTTTCGAAGTAATTTCTGCCACATTCAATACACCTCTTCCTCCTAAGCCAATTCTTAAATCTTTTCAAGTTTCACTGGAGAGTAAGGCACCCTCATTATCCCAAGCTCTTGGAAGGTTCTCATTGCTGGAAAATCACAACTTTTTCAGCTTCATTTTATCATATGATAATGCAAAGTTTGGACTGCAAGAAGGGTGTTCACAAAGTTTCAGTCCTGTAATGGTCAAACATTCTGTGCAGGCTTTGGCATAGGGAGCTGTAGTGTTGTCATGAGGAAGGAACCAAGTATCCATTTTTGACTTTAGTGGCAGGTTCTTCATTGATTTGTTGACTTTACTCAGGCTTTGATCACTTCGCTGTGACTATCTTCTGTATGTCCCAAACAACACACTCCACAATTCTGTTTAATTTCAAAAATGCATCTATAATTTTCTTTTTTACAGATTGGAATTTTCCGATAGCTACGAGTGTGTCCTCATTATCAAAGACCCAAATTTTGTTTAGAGTCTAGGTTGGCACATCTTAATTGTTCCGCCAAGTCTTGTCATCTGTCATGATGTGGTTCACATATCAAGATTATCCCCTAACGAAAATTTTTAGCTTCTCTTGCACCAAGTCACACATCCTATCCTCTACTCATCATTTGGATTATCTGGCACCCAGTCACACGGAAGTTTCTTCACATGCAAATCATCAAGGAGAATCGAGTGAATTGCTTGTGCTTTTGAGTCTAAGGTATCTTCTATCTGCTGGTAGGTCACCTGCCTTTGTTAAGCATTTTCCTCACTGCAGAATGTTTTCTGTAACTGATATTCGGGGCCTCCCCGCTCTCTCAATGTCCTCCTGAGTGAAATTTTCCCTTTGGAATTCTTTGTACCATCTGTATTTAGTCATAGGATATGGACAAACATCATCTAGTGCAATAGTCATTTCTTCAAAGTACTGGTGTATGCTTAATGTTTGCACGAAGTTATACTGCAAAACTGCCCTTATCCCACTTTGTGACCATGATGCCATAGCTAATCACTTCAAACTATCACTGCCAATGAATAACTGAGCTTACAGATGTGACATAATGGCTACTGTGCTGGTATGAACATATCTTGGTAAACCATAACAAGCAGCCTCCAACTCATTTTTGTATCATATAACTAAACTTTCCAAGTACCCTTTGTATTTAATTATAGCCAATTTATATATAAATTAAATTATTTACTTTGAATTGTGATACAAGAGCTGTATCTTATATTTTACATGTCGAATGAAAAAAAAAATTAATTGTGGAACTTGAAGTTTAAAATAAAATTAACAAGCTGAGAAAACTTTACGACTAGTCTATTTTGCTATAAATTACAATTTATATGAGTAAAGTTAGGAAATTCAAGTTATATTGTTGATGCCGGTATTTTTTTATAAGTTAAAATAAAATTCACTTGTATTTACTTAAATTTTTGGTAGAATATTAAAAAAAAAACCATGTAAGTATGAAGTAAAAATATGGAGATCAGTCAGTTTTATTTGTTGCATTTTGAAATGGTTGATAGGTGTTAATCTTTTGAGAATGGAAACTTTCAAATTGTCTTGTTATATTGATATTTTATTTAGAATGGTTAAAGTAGTATTTATTAAGAGGCATACGTTAATCTATTCAAATTAATTGATCAGATTAAGAAGTGTGCATGTTTGATATTTAATTTAATGCATATATACTGTGTGTGTGTGGACCTTTTTTTTGTGAAAAAAATTGTACAGCATTACATAAAAATACTACATTCTCTAATGTTCTTATCGGATAGTATGATTATTTTATGTACTAAATGTGAATTATTTCTGTTATTTGTTACAATTTTTTATTTAATATTCTAAGGTACTTATGTGATGGAATATGTTTTTATTTTAAATAGGAGAGCACATTTGAAGGAATGTTTTGAGTTGTTGAAAAAACAGTTGCCAAATATGGATGATCGTAAAACATCTAATTTGAGCATTCTGCGGAATGCAATCCGATTTATTCAGGTAAAATAATTTTATTTGTGAAAACATATTAAGAAATAACCAAATATTCATATAGATGCTCAAGTTATTGTAATCTATAATCATTTGAGTATATATACCAATTATATATTGTATAATACATGTTTAAAAACTCATCAATCATTTTCTTAAATTTAAAAAAATGTGAATCAAATGATGATTGGACTGGAAATAGTTGGTGTAAATTTAAATGAAATTGGGACCAACTTTCATGGTTATTGAAGCTTGACCAACTTTCATAGATTTTACACATATACTATAAAAATGTGTATTTTTTAATCTTATTGATATTTTTAATTACTTTCAATGTTATTAGCTTACTTATTAGGTTAATTCAGTAACTTTCAACTCTAATTTAAATGTAGTTTGTCCAAGTTTTATTTCAATCCAAATTCTTATAAAATTATTTCTTGGTTTCCTACAGGACATTAAATTGCGCAAAATCATTTTGTGTTAAAGTAGTATATTTATTTGCAGTATAGACATTAAAAAAGAAAAAAAAAATGTGACATTTTTTGTGAAATATTTCAGATTATATTAAATGTATAATCTCAGAAGTATACTTGTTAACCCTTTCAGGATGAGCGTCCCACATATGCATCACTCGCGATTGCCGTTCTCAGTTGCGCATCCCACCCATGCATCATTGGAGAATGAGTCCAGGGGCAATACATATATGCATTTTAAAGTGGAACGTTTTTTTTAGATACCTCTAGATGGTGTCCTGTGTCCATTACTTTTGAACTGAACATAGTTTTAGGGCCATTAACTTTAATTTGCTCATATTCTGCCCTACTTTGTTATTTTGCACATCAGCTGTTGTGGGGGAGGTGGGAAAGCATAATGTAAACAAACTGAGCTTGACTCTTTATATTTCCATATGATACAAACATTTGCATTTCTGGTTTGTCTCTGAATGCTTTTTTTTATTTGTTTTTGTTACTATTTATAATTTTCTTTTTAGAGTTTTACTATCTGTACTGTTTCTCTTCATGTTACTTTCGGATATATTTCGCATACTTCCCTTTTTATTTCGGAAAGCCTTGACTCCAGTTTATTATAACGAGAAAGTGTTGCTTATTAGAGGAAGAATATACTCGCATGGTCAATGAGTCAATAAGTGATGAGAGTGTGATTTATTTTTTAGAGTTAGGAAAACAATATTTTTAATGATTCTGATACAGACATTTTGTCAGAGACTGACAATACAGGATTTTGTGTTTCTCTGCACTCCGAAATTTACCACACTGGGTTTACATTTTAAATTCCTCTTGCAAATAGTCTTTCACATAATTTTTATATTAGTTGTGTAAAGTTTATTAATGTATTTTGTCAATTAAAACTTTGGAATAATTTCAGTAATGTTTCCAAAAATTATTTCTCATCGTAAATAGTTTTTCATATATATTTTTCTGTAAAGGATAAAGATTACTAAATTCTAATTTTAACATATATGGCAGCATAAGTTGCAGTCTAAAATTGTTCCAAAAATTACAATGTTAGGACTTAAAACTTTTTGTGATTTTTTTTTTCTCTAAAGTTAGACTTAGCGATGCAACCCCATCCCATCCTGTAAGACAACTCCTTTCGACTACCTTCCATCTCAAGGGAACTTTGTAGGTTAAGACATGCCATCTCAAATGGATTAAGATTATTTAAAATGATTGAGGGGAGATATATTTTTTGTTTGGGAATAATGATTTATCTTTATAAAATTTTAAAACATGTGTATTAAGATAAAATGGGGCAACATATTTGAGACAGAGTTTAACCCTTTCAGGTGTGATGGTATATCCTTTATACATCATTTTTAGTACCCTAAAAATCTCTGTAAAATATGCTTTTTCTCCACATATTTATCTTCAAATGGTAATTTAGTTTCCTTTGCTTATACTTGATGGCATAATCATGCAGAACAATTATAAAAATTATTTTGAATCTTATGAAAAAATGAGTACATGCATGTTTCACTTTGACACAATTAGTAAAAATATTTGATACCTCATTCTGTCTTTACTAGATAAAGTTTTTATTTTGCCATCTTCTTTTACTATGCAAAAGAGCCTTCACAAACATTGTTAAGGTGCCTGTCTGCCGGCCATTTTGATTTTGTCAGCTTAATGTTAATCCTATAGAATTTCGATTTTTGTTTTCAAACATTTACTATTTAAATGCAATAAAGTGCAGGTGAAAGAGCAAAAAATAATAAAGGCTTCTGCAGAATTACTTTTTTCCTCCAATTTTTAAAGATATTTTAAAATATTTTTTAAAGACCGGAAAACTCGCAAATGAATTATTAAAATAGGGATAAAAATATTCTTAAAAATCGGGAGGGGAGAAGTAATTCCTCTGAAGCCTTCATTATTTTTTCCTCTTTTGGATGCTTTTTATTGCATTCAAAATAGATGAAATAGTAAAAATTTTAGAACTTAAGTTGAAATTCCATAGGATTAATATTAAGCTGACAAAATCAAAATGGCCGGTAGAAGGGAGCCTTAAAAATGTTAAATGGGGATCAGGAGATCTTTTATTAGAAACAGCATCTGCTTTACAGACAATCTTTTTCTGTTAGCAAGATCTTTCTTAAATTTATATGTGACAGTTGTCTCTCATAAATCTTAAAATATTTGCTATGATGTTGCTTCTGAGTCTACCCTCATTCAGCCTCCAAGTCCAAAAAACTTGAGGGTTTTTTGGACCTGGATGTCATAAATGTAAGGTATATTGTCATCTAAAGAAACTATAAAGCATTTCCCCCCAAGCATTTCATCCTGACTTTCAGCACACTACAATTACCTTTTCGCGTCATTGCAGATTATCTAAATCCCTGTCTCGCCTTTGTGTTTCAAACCCTCTTTAATGCTTTAAGTGTCATAGATTTGGATATTCTCAATGCGTTCTGTAGACAACAGGCTTGTTCTAGATGTGCCTCCTTTGGTCATTCTGATGTAGATTGCACTCTAGATCCTAAGTATGTCAATTGTTCACAATCTCATCATCAAATTTTAAGGCCTATTCTTCTTTGGTTGATGGAGAAAACCATTCAGGACATAAAGATTAAAATCTTGCCTTCAGATTAAGAAGTTGGTTCAGAATGTTGCTTTATGCTGTCATAATTAAAATTCCTTATTGCTTCTGTTACCTGCCAAAATGGTCCAAATATCACTAAAATCATTTGTCCTTCAATAGTTTTATTTTCTACATTTCATCAAATGCTGTGTCTATCTTCATTGGTTGGTTCCAAATCTATACTCAGGCTGACATTCAATCTTCCACTTATAACATGATGCACACTCAAAAACAATTACAACTCAGCCATGTTCCATTGTTTGTAATGATTTTGAAAATTAAAGCAAGAAGGACTTACAAAAATATTTCTCATCCCTCAATAGGAAATAAGCCTAAAATAGCAATTAAGATAAATCCTCATAAACAAAAAAAAAAAAAAACATTTTTTTTTCTGTACTCATTTTTGAAAAGGACAATGACATGATTCTCTACATTGGGGACAACTCCTGGTTAATGGACACAATACATGAGTTAAAAAGCATTCTCTATTCAAAACCCTCTAAAAATAGGAATTGAACTTAGTGTTTGGTTTTCGCCTTTTTATATTTTACATTCTATTCATAGATAATTTTTTTTTTTATTTTAAGCTGTGCTTTTCAATTTTAACTCTTTGTTACTGTACTTTTCACTTTTAACCAATTGAAGCTATATCAATTTTGTAGAATTTTGTCTTTTCCAAGTGTGATGAACATTTTTTTTTTATTGTTTTTGCTTATTACTTTTTTGTGTTTGCAGTAAAATCTTTTTTGGCTCTTGAGCCATTTAACATAACGTTCTTTTACTCCATTTAGTAAGTGTACCACACCTCCAATTGTTTTAAGATGCCTCTTTAATTTCCATTTCTGTCAGTTTGTGGATTTTATTTATATGTCCTCAGGAGCTTGAAAAGAACAAAGTACATCAGCTGTGGTGTCATTTTTAACAATAGTTGCAAGCTAGACACTTGCAGTAAATATACTGTCAAAATTATTACCATTTATTGTAACAATTTTGGTATTCTTATGTAATTTTGGCACTTTTAAGTTCATATTGATAGCATGAGCATATTAGAAACTTTGGAAATTATCTGGATCATGAGAGTGTAGGGGTTTACACTAACATGGTGGACATCATATGTCATTTGTACAACAAAATTCCGATTTTGTTGGATGCTTAGTCATGTAGGGGTTTTGGGCATTGAACAGGCAAACTCAACTGCTCAATTGACTAGGAAGCAACTGCAACTAGTAGTCTTGTTTTTGGACATCAAATATCCCATTTTAATAGCCATAAAAATGGTATGGCAGGAAACATGGAGTCTTCAAAACACCTACAAACTACTCAGTGAAAGTCATAATTGGAGCATGGCCTGATGTTGCTATGCAAAGAGTGAATATCAAGTTTACTTGCCTTTGTATTGAATATATACACTTGCACACAAACATTTTGTATTTGGCTAGGGTGCTCTTTTATGTCCCTCCTGTTACGTTCTAAATATTATGTTAAAGTTGTCTCTCAGGTATTTAAAATTCTACTCTCTTTTTTGTTGAATTGATTTGTTTCAAACATGTCTGACTTGGCTAGAGAAAACATCCACGGAAATTTATTTCCCCCTTTTTTTAATATAAAATTAATTTTCTGTGCCATATTTAAGATTTAACCTTATTTTGTATTGTTTATTTTTTTAAAACCAATCTTTGTATTGTATATATATAGTTTTTCTTAATATTGAAAAACCATGATATTTTAATGAAATATTTTAGCACAGCTTAGCCAGATTTGGCACTGTAATTAAGTTGGAAAGTCAACTTATTTTTATTTGCAAATTTACTCTGGAAAGTTACTTTTTTTTTTTTAATTAGAATTTATTTTAAAAAAACATTTTTTAGAAATCTTATTAACATTATGACTTAGTTCTGATGGAAATTTAACTAGTTTCTTTTACCAAAGATTGAAAGTTCTTGTGTAAATAAAAGTACTCTATTTGGAGAATACACAAGAAATTAATTTGAAGTTAAACAATAATGTGCTGCTTTTAAGAATAGATTCATTCCATTTAAAATGAAAAGCTGCTAAAAAAATCAAATTTTTAGCAGGTTTCTTTTTGTTTTATGTTTAAATTTTTTTTTATTAGAACCATATGGATTCTTGTTACTAAACTACAAGCAATGTGAATTGAAACATTGTGTCTATTTATGTGGATCCTTACATGTTAAGAGAGACTAGTATCTCTTATGCATGTGTAATATGTTACATTCTTCAAATAATTATGAGAATTATATTTTATAATTACACAAATAATCATAACCATCAAAATTGTTTCTAATGTGAAAAAACAAAAAGGCTGTCTGAATATGTTTTCCCTGTGTAAGAAAAGTAAATACTTGTTGTATGTACAGTGTAAATATGTTCACATTAAGCCACCAAGTTTGTCATCTAGGAAAAAGACCCTTATGTGCAGCAGATTCATCAATCACTATTTTTTTTAAGGAGATGTATTAAATTCATAAGCAATAGTTTCCAAATACTTTTAAGATACTTTGTTTACATTAATTATTTCTCCTCAATGAGTTTGCCTTCTTCAGGTAGGCATGGGGCAGCATGGCCTCAAAGCACCCTAGTGATCTTTTTCTTACCCATGGGGTTTACTGTCTGTAGTAAACACTGGAGACACATAATAGGATGCCTTAGCAATCCTTCTCTATTTTCGAGCTCCTCATCAACCAATTTTTATCTCTTTTCAGTTTTTCCACATATCCAGATTACAGTTTTACCTTGTTTAGTACAGTAGGCCACATTGGTTTTTGTGCCATTAAAATACTATCTCTCATTCATTCATTTTATTAGTTATTTATAATGAAGTATTTTTAATTTTTGTAGACTTTAAAGAGGAAAGAAAGAGACTATGAACATGAAATGGAACGTTTGGCTCGTGAAAAAATATCATTCCAGCAGCGTTTATCAACTTTGAAAAAAGAATTAGCTTCTCACCTTGATTACATTGATGTGAATAACTTCATCATTCCAGAAGATGATAATGATTCAACCACTACAGCTTCAGGTATTTTTAGATTTCTCTAGTGTTATATACTAGATTTTTTTTCAAAATTGTTTTAGGAAGCATCTCATTTTCTATTGGGAGCTATCTTTTAGCTTTTGTAATATCTTTGGAAATTTTAAGTACTGGTATTTTTTATTCAAAAATTTGCTGGAGCCAAAGAAAAAAGTATAATATATTTAACTAGAGTCAATAATGTTATAATTTTCAAATCAGTTAAATTTCCTGGATTTATAATGTGTAATAATAATGTCCTTTTTTTATATATAAATATTGGAAGTGTAAAAAAATTGATCTAGAAGAGTTTATTTCATTGAACTGATATTTTACAATTGAATAAATTGTGGAAAGATTTATAGTTAAAGGAGTGCTCTTATTTTGAAAAGCTTTTATAATCATTTTTAAAATGTTCATAAATTTCCGATTTATAGAATGTGGTGTGATGAGCGATTCTAATGATACTGAGCTCCAGGATACATCAGCATTAAATTCTGCAACAACATCAGATTTTGCAAGTTCATCATCATCCTCAACTGCCAGCAGTGTGCTTGTTGGACCAATTTCTTCAACTGCTTCTTCTTTGGGTAACTTATTTACTTTATTAATTTTTCATATGTTTTCTGTGATAATATTGGAGAACATTTTGAAAGAAAATATGTGATGTTTGAAAGAACATTTTGAAAGAAATTATGTTTCACATATTATAAATGATGTGAATAGGAAATTGAACAAATCTTCATTTAAATTAGTTGAGATTCCTTATGTTCTTTCTAGTAACTTAAAAAAAAAAAAAAACTTTTCCCCCTGATTTATGTATTTATTCTCAGCTTTTACTAAGCCAGTGATCTCAGGTGCTCAAATATCTGTCCCTAATAAAGAATCAGTGACGTCTCCAAACCATTATGTACATGAGACCAGGATGGTTACGGAAAACAAAGCCACTTTGTTGTCATCTGTACCAGCTCCTGTCTCTGTTCAAATTACCACTGCAGATAACGGTGGATCTGCTCAAGCTGCAGCTAGAGTAAGTATGCATTTTATTTTGAATAATGGGGACCTGTTGTATCTCCATGTCAGAATTGTAATTAGTGGGTATAGTCATGATTGTGAATGAAGTTTTGATTTGACTAAAAATTATAATGTGGAATATTAAAGCATATAATCCATGCCAAAAATCCTTGTATGATCTAGAAGCTTGGAAAATAAGATTGTAGTTTTGGCATTTTTGTTGACTGAAATTTGTTATTTCAGATTCATCCATAACATTTTGCAGTTTTAAAATTGTCATCTGGATTAAAATGTGTGTGATTTTATTGTTGGATTTCACTTTTAAAACAATTGCCAACATTGTGACACCGGAGTTATTGGAAGGATAAATTCATTTTCTCGGATATTTCAGCAGCTCCGAATTGATTTGAAATAACGAATTGAATAATACTTGAATTTTATTTTCTGTATTCCGAAATTCTGCTCTTGTACTATAACATATCTTTAAAACTACTGATTTTTTTAAACCCAAAAATGTTTTGGATTTCTGTATAAAACTAAAATTTTTTCAATATTTGAAGTTTAAGTAGAAGTCATTGTAGAAATTTAAAACTGAATAACATAAATTTCTTCAGTGATACATATATACATTGAAGAGAAATTGAATTTGAGACACTTAATGAGCCTGAAGAGCAATTGAATTGAAAGATGTCTATTGCGTAGCGTCACCTTTTGCCTTGATAAGAGCAAAGATTTGTCTCGGAAGTATTTATAAGTAATTCTTATTTATAAACAATCATTTATAAATTGTATAAATGAGAATTGTTGATTAACAATTCTTATTCATAAATAATTAAAACTTAAAAATTGTTTATTAACAATTATTTAATAACAATTCTTATTTATAGAAAATAAATATTAATAAATAAGAATTCTTTACAAATACTTATTTGTAAATATTTGTTATAAATAAATAACTGTAATTAAGCAATAATATATATTTCTCATAATCATGCAATAAGTACCACATAACTTTACCTCATTTTACCTTTTCTTTCCTAACCATAAAAAAATACATAAATTATGCTTTTCTGATACATTCTTCTATCTTTCACAAGAATCCACCAAAGAAACAAATAGCAAGTCTTGATCTTGCAAAAAATGGTTGAAATTCGTGTGCTGTTTTTAATGAATAACAATCAAGAATGGAAAACATGGGACATATGCAAATTTCTTTTAAAATTATGTGCATCAGGGTTTCCAAAACCTAACTCTCCACATTTAAATTGTTATCACACCCAAATTTTTCCGCTTATTCGTCAAGGAACACCTGATACTGAACTTTAACCTCATGTCCATATTGTTTTTGAATGAATTTTTTATAATCATTGTTATCTACATTCATGAAACTTGTTTATATCTCTGCTGTAGTTTAATGAAATATCAGTATATTTAGTTTATTACGTTTATACATGTTTTTTTTTTAAATCATCACATTATTGACTGGAAAAATACTTATTTTTCAAAATTTGCCTGAAGAGTTTGTTCACAAATAATGAAGAACATTTCACAATTCTGTTTCGTCACTCACTTCGGCTGCGGTACAACTGCTGTACCAAGCTATCTAGTGACAGGTTTCCTCCCCTTTTTTTAGCAGACCCTTTTACAATTTTCCCTGACCCTCTTTGCAACTTTGCTTCTATTGTCCGTAATTGGAGGGATATTTTTCGCCAATGTTATCAGTTGTGTGCAAATTCCTTATCATTGGCGACCTTTAGGAACAACCAAATTCGAAAAAATACTCCATACTGATTGAGAATTTGATGCAAGATTTAGATGAAGAAAATTTTGTGAATAGACACCCCAAAAAAGTTTGATGGTGACTTTGCTGAATGGAAAAAAGAAAAATTAACAACTTCCAAGAAAAAAATTATGACAGATTACAACAAGCACAAGGGATATGTTAATTTAGAAGACTGCAGGGCATCCATCTACACTTTTGCTAGATGAACTAGGAAATTATCAAAAAATTATTCTTTAGCGTCACCAATATTGCTGTGTTCCTGATATTAAAGTTGTGCCACAAAAATGTAGAGCCTTCAGTAATAAAAAATGAAAACAATGGATAATAAATTTTCTCATTGGCCAATTGACGAAAAGAAAAGAAGAAAGTACACATATTGTGTGAAAAAGAATATACAAAAAAGAACAACTATTACCTGCAAGGCATGCAATTTGGTTCTTTGTATTGACCAGAACTGTTTCGAAGAATAACACAAAATTTATTTAAAAATCTCTTAACACATAAACCAACAACAACAACAAAAAAAAATGAGATTAAAACTGATACATTTTTAATAAAAAGAAAAGGAAAAAATAAACAAAAGGACTCTTTCAAGAGCCAAAATTTTTAAAAAGGACAATTCACTTTACATTTTTAAGACAGACTTTTCAAAAGCATTGCCACTTTTCAATTTAAGATATGTTTCTTTTAGAAACAAAAAAAAAAAAAAAAAAAATATTAAGGAAACAAATTATTACTTTTTTCTTTAAGATTAAAGATTCATAGAAATATTTAATATAAAAAAGTGTTACATATTATTTTCATTGGAATGCATGAATGAATTGAAGGTTTTGCCTTAGTTTGACATACTTAAGATTTATTCAGCACGTTTGAAACGTGTTCAATTAAATTAAAAAGTATTTTTTAAATTTCACTTTCGATAATATTTAATCACAAAAGGGCCATGGTAGCAGAGTAATGATGTCACAAACTCGTAGTTGGGGTTAAGTTGTGAGTTCAAGTCCTGTTCACTTGAAAAACGGCTGTTAAGCCTGTCTAGGTTTTAATTCCTCATTTTGGTGTGGTGTGGAAGTTTGGTGAATGGAGGCTGTCCTCATTGCTTGACAGTCATTCAAATTTATGAAGTCCGTCACCAGACATGAAAACATTTCACAGAAATAGAATAAATTTTTAAAAATTCTAAAATTATTTGAACAGATAAATAATTATTATATGATGTCTTATATTAATATTTTCATAATATTTTTCTCATACTTAAGGGATATTAGCCTATATTGCTCAACATCCTTCATCAATCTATCTCATACTTAAACAATGAATAAAATAAAATCTTGTTTCAGAATAAGTCATTTTTAGCGATTTTCGTAAACTGAAATATTATGAATGGAGCATAAATAAAAGTAATATATCTAATAATTTTTACTAATACATGATTTCTAGTCAACACGCAAATAATATAAATTCTGCTTTCTTAGTACTTCTGAAATGCTGTACATCAAACTTTAGAAAATATATTTTTTAACTTTGGAATTTACTTAAAAAGGGAGATGCACACATGTTAAAAAATTCACAATATTCACAAAATCAAAATATGCATTTGAAAGTTTGTAAGTCACTCAATTAAAATGGGTACCAGGAATTCAGAAAAAATTATTGTGATGTGATATGGCACCAAATATTAGGATCTTTCTTACTCGTCAATGATTACTGACTAAAAATGGGCAATCCTTACTATCTCCCCTTTGTAACTAGAAAACTAACCATACCACATGTGACGAACTTGAACTTCCCAGTGGGGGAAAGAAAACTTTTCCTCAATCCTAAAAGCGCTGAGTGGAAAGGATATTTTGACGTAGAATCGGCAGAATTGTAAAGGTTAATATATCAAAACCATGACTGTCAGGAAGCTTATTATTTTTCAAAATATTCCCCAAGATCTAAATTCTTATTTTCAAACCTAACATAAGAATATTTAATCTGTATAAGATTAGAATTATTATCAAAATCATTACCTATTTCAAAAATTGATTATTTGTCTCTATTCTTGTTATGAGTACTTCTAGGAATTCTTTTAATTTTATTTTTATAAAAAATATTCTTTATTATTCTGTTTTATGATCTGCATAATATTTCTTAAGTATACCGCATGAAGATCTTATGGGTGAATTTTATCTTACAATCTTACAAAGAAATTTTCACACTGCAATCTTTTTGTGTTGGGATTTATTTTAGTTATAAATAATTGTGTATTTTCAAAACTGTGCAATTTAAAATATCTAAATTTTTATTTCTTTCATAATTTTTAATATCAAATCGATGTGTGTTGATTTATTCTTATATTAAGATTATTAGATATTTATTAATATGTTTGAATTGATAGATTTTTCAATTCATCTTATATATGCAATTAATTTTTATTTATTTTTTATAGTAAGAATTATTAAAATCTCTATCAATTTGTTCATTTCTTCTCGTAGTTAATTTCTTGCATCTTCTATCATTACAAAATGTAAATTTTAATTTAATATTGAGTAATATTGAGAGTGGTAGCATTTTTGAAAGGTTTCCAATATATTATTATGTAAATAATCATTGTTTTGATTTTAAAGCAGTTAATTGTATTTGTAATGTTTGCCTTGTATTTTCTTATTATTTTGCCTTGTTTAGAAATATTTGGCTCTTATAATTTCTAATAAAATTATTTTGCTTTTAAAAATTTCTCTTGATTAAACATTTAACATTTACAAAATATATTTTCGTTTCTCCTCTTGTTTATAATTTTTTTTTTCTTGTATAACTGTCTCTCTATACCTGCACAGAACACTGAATTCCATGATAACATTTATACCATTTCGTTATTATAGATAAACTCTTCAAAATCGCATGAAAATCTGTATTCAATATTTACACCACAACAAATTATAAATGGTAAATTTATTATTATGGTAATCGTATAGCACACATATTTTTGTCACCAGCTAAGTGGTTGTAAAGCAAGTGAAATTACAAAGCATTAATTCATTAAATAGTTCCATCTTAATATTAAATTTAAAAATCTTGTAAAACATCTTTGTAAATTAAATGTTCTTGTGTATGAACTGTAAAAAATCTATTCTAAAACTCTTCTCGATAAATAACGCTTCCAAAATTATATGTATACGCTTTCAATTTTTCATTTTTTACAATTACACTGATAATATTTTCTATATTTTTTTATTGATATAAAATTTGAACATTAATTTAGTGAAAGTTTTTATGGTTGAACAGGAACAAGTTGATTCTTAATGTATTCATAACTGTTAATTCTGTTTTCTTTGCTTGCTAAAAATTTATACAAAAGTTGTTTCTTGTATTTTTTTCAAAACCTAATGTGAATTTTTTTATAATTTTTCAGCTGTTTTCCACTGGCAATTTACATACAATGACTGGGATATTTGCTGCACCTCATGGAATGCAAGTAATCTCACAGCCATCTGGCATTAAAGTCATTACCACTCCAAATTCTATTATGACTTCCAATTCATCTGTTCAGCATATTTCAGTCAACCATCATCAACATGGCCAGATTCATGTTCTTACTCCCTCCTCCAATGCATCCTATGCTTCGTCCATTGCATCTACTAAACCATTCTCTGCTGATTCCCTAGTCCAGATGGCTGGTGGTGCAAAAGGCATACCAAAGCCACATCTGGTACCCCCCCTTGCTCTAGTATCCCAGCAAACAATGGTAGAACTTAACCATGGTAATTCGGGAAATTCCAATAGTACAAACTTGTCTGAATTGATTACTTCTTCAGGTATCTCTAATACACTCAATTTATCTCAGAATACTGTTAAAGGGAATTCAGTTCTCTCAGGAAACATGGCCATTGCTGTGAAGAATAATCTGACCAATGTATCAACTTCCTCTCAATCGAATATGATTACTGCATTGCATGTAAGCAAGCCTCATTCTCAAGTGATTCAGCCATCTCTGGCATCAAGTATCATAACACAAGGTATGATTTTTTAGAAAATTTTCCTATAGTGTCGAACATAAATAATGTACTTCCAGAATGCTTCAACCCTCCTCCATTGAAAACCCTTAATAGTCCCCCCCCCCTTCTTTATCTTGGGGATTTGTCTTTAGATGGGTTCAAGGGCCGTATTCCATGGATGCCAGAGTTAAAAAATATATTATAAGAAAGAGGGAAAAAATTATAATTTACATACATTTAATTTTAACTTGCAGGTTCTTGTAAATTTTTTTAGTTCAGTTAAGAATTGTTTTGGAAGTTACTTCAGCTTTGATGTGATTTAGTTTGCTGATCTGGATGGAATTTTTAGATCTTGAGTTCCATATAAAACAGGACCCGTGTGGTGACCGGGGATGACAGAATAGTCTCACTGTAGCTCATGCATGTCGTAAAAGGCGACTAAAATGGGTACCCAGCGTCTGGGGGTATAACCGGGCACCCTGCCCCTGGGGATTATATCAGGGGACCTCAGGGGCTTACCTACTTCAGGTAAGTACGGGCATCATGACCCTGAGGCACCTTAGTGATCTTTTTCTTTCCCATGGGGTTTACTGTCTTTGGTAAACACGGGTGACGCCCTCCCGGGATACCCTAGCGATCCTTCTCTATTTCTGACCCTCCTTCTTGTCAACCACTTATCTTTTTTCAACTTCACGTCTAGATCACAGTTTAATCTTGTTTGGCGCAGCATAGCCATACCTGGCTCTTGCGCCAATAAACTTTACATTCACTCACTCCATATAAAACAGGGTATATTAGTATTATTCTGAGCTTTTGCTTCATAGGATTTGTTTATATGCATAGCTGTATACCTCCAGGTGCATTTAGCATGGATAATTATGAGTCTGATTACTTTTTATGTATGATTTTAATTGGGAAAGAGAGAGTAACAGTTATTGCTTTGTTAAAGAATACAATTATGTATTTGTGCCCTTTATTTGTCAGTTATTTATTAGATATGCTTTCAGGAAGTGAGTTTGGAAACCAAGATTGTACCAAATATTTAATTTCAGACTCTTAAAAAGTTCTATTGAAAAGTTAGTTGTTACGTCAGAAGAGTGTGCCATTGTTTGAAATAATGCCTTTGTTGTGTTTACAGTGAATTGCCAAAGGATAAGCCAGTCTTATAATTTGTATAGATGCATGTGTTATTTTTGTGTGATATATATCTAATGCTTGAATCAGTACTTCTTTCTGCATCATCAGTGTTTTTTAGTGCTATGTTTTGAGTGCACCATCACTTGGTGCCTCTCTTTTAATTAATTTTTAAATGCTAATTATTTCTATAGAGGTTTTGAGTAGGAATCTGCAAGAAAAAGTATCATTTGCATAATGATTGCTTGAAGTCCTGCCTATCCTGTTCACTCGTTCTCGAATTCAGCAAGGATGCTTTACAATGAAATCCCGGAACATGATGTCATTAAGGATATTTTGAAGAATATTTTTAGAGAAAGGCTGATAAATAGTTGATATTGTGAGAAATTGGTTTTCTTTATATATAGATAATGTTTGGAGGTAAAAGATTTGATTTAATTTACTGATAAGTGATAATTTTTAATGATAATAGCAATATCTCTGCTTTGAGAGTGATTTGATCTGTAGAATGAACTGTGTATAATTAGGTATGTGCAATGTATCTGCTGTATTGAGATTGGTTTTTCCTAGTAGCTACAGGAAACAAGTGGTCTTACCACTAAAGTCATGCTATTTAGCTGGTCTAATGCACCTTAAATCTATTGATGAGGGCAGTTTAAATGTTGTCTTTGTCTCTTGATCGTGGTTTTAAAGTACTAGGTCTGTCTCCAATATAGCTATTATGTTGCTTCCAAGTTCAATGTTAATAAGCTATCAGTTCATTCAATTCTTCGACCCAAATGATATCCAGGTTATGATCTGCAATAAAATCTTTAAATTCATCCAGTCAATAATTTTTTGGGTTTTTTGAAAAGCATATGGTTGTACTTTATAGGTTATAATATTTTTAATGATATCTTTGATTATCATTTAAGAGGAACATGTCAATTTTTCGAAATAAATTTATATAGAACATGGGTATTTTAAAATGAAAATTAACTCTACTTTATCTAATATTTTTATCCAAGAAGAAAGTGTACTGATGTCTTCTGGACCTTTCCCATTTATAGTTTGAAAGTTGACTGTTTTGAACTTAAAATTTCTATCCTTTCAATATTATTTTAGAATATATTCCATGAGGACTTAGTGTGATCAAGTATTAATGAACCCTGATTTGTTTTTATCAATTGAGAACTGAATGTAAATTAATGAACTTATAGCATTTAAAAGTTGTAATTAGAATTCAGAATCATTATATTGTCTGCTTTTATAGCTTAATTTAATCAAATAACATATTTCTTTCAGTAAATGTATGAAATATTTCAATAATTAACATTTTCAAAAAAAATTATGTGATAAATCAATGATATTAGCAATTCTTTACTTTGATATAGTTATAAAATTCAAGATAAATATATTAATATGAACTGTTCTCTCATATATATACATTTTCTTATTAGAGAGAATTCAAATCATTGAAGTATTGATTTGTTTAGGTTCTCAAGTTAATAATGGTACTCACCATGGAGCTACTACAGGTTTAAAGCCCATTGCATCTAATCATGTGAGATCTTTACCTCATATTGCTGGCATAGCTCATGTTGTATCCCAGTCACCTATATCTGCTCCTGTTGGACAAATCGTTACTCCAGGAAGTCATGTGTCTGCTGTTACACCATTAGTTGGTTCTGTTTCAGTGGTTTCTCATACTGGAGCTGTGCATCAACAATCTCTTGGAAAAGTTCTTGCATCCCCAGTTCTGAAGTCAGTGAACCAGATGAATACAATTCCCATTATACAACAGCAATTTCTACAGCAAGTTTCTGTTGGTTCTTCTAACCAACCAATTGTAAAGCCTGTTGTGGTGGTTAGCATGCCTAATGTTGTACCAAGTGGAAATATATCTCCCTTGACACCCACTTCTCTTGTTGCAATGAATGAACAATCTGGAGTTGTTCGTGGATCTGTTACACAAAAATGAATTTTCATGTTTATTGTTAGATGAAGCATCGCTGTTTTTCATGTACAAAGCATGTAACACTTGTCGATCTTGGTGTCCTTAGAAATAGATCGTTTTTAGGGTAACAGTCATTTCACAAATTTTCATTTGTGGATGCAAGGGGTAAATTTTTCATAGTTTTAAAAGGTCTTGTTTGGCCCCACCTATAATGATTTAGATGAAATAATTTTTATGACATTGGTTTTTGAATTTTTAAGCCCATTGCTGAATGAATGCATAAATTTTTTTAAAACTAAAATAATTTTAAGGTGGCATTTTATCACTTAAATTGTTTTTTCATACATATAACTTAAACATAATTTACCTTTAGGATTGTCACCTCTAAAGGTGATTCCTGATATGAATTTTTATAATATGTGGTTTTAAATGTTTTTTTTTTTTTTTTTTTACTGGGAGCTAAATTTCTTTGAAGTTCTTGTTATTTAAATATTCAGAACCATTCTTTTTGCAGGAAAAATTCTAGGTTTGAAAAAGGGCAATATACTAAAGGCAAAAAAAAAAAAAAAAAAATTGTAAAGCTTGTTTCATGAACATGCTTTCTTCTTTGAAGGGAAAAAATACATTTGAAACTTGTTTAAATATTTATTAGTTAATTTAACGTAATGTTATGTAATTATTCATCTGGTCGAAAATGTCACTCAATTTTTCTACCATTCAGTAACAAGATTGTTTTAATTATTGCTGTTTATGTTACCATGACAGCACATTAAATCTATTAATTTAGAAATTTAGGATAAACCTACTGTCAGTGCTTGTGATGTTTTATTTAAATATCTTTCTTGCTGTTGGCTGTTGGTTTTCTTGTTGTATTAGTTTCAGTGGGCTTGATTTATGTGATACCTTGGCCATATGACATGCAACCATGTGTCAAAGTTTTCTATGGTCTCTTATTTGTTGATTTAGTTCTCAACCTCATTGGTATTTGCATCAATTAGAAAGTGATTTTAAAAGAACATTTTTTTTCCCTCTGAAACAAATTCAAATTAAAAAAAAAAGATATCATTAACAAATACTAATTACAGTTATAGTTTAAATTAATAATGATTTCCTTGAACTGATTTAAAAAAAAAAAAAGGGCAAGTTGAAACATTTTTGATTGAATTTTTTTTACACCAACCGAAACCACACTATTGTGTAATTTGCCATTAAAAATATTTAATGTAAAATATTTTCATTTAGTCTGAATTTAATTTTGCTGTTTTTATATTAACACATGTCGAAATTATGAGAATTGTCTAAATTTAAAAATATTTAAGATCATATAAAACAGTAGAATTTTGATGTTAGCTTATTAAACACCTGAAATTCTACATGGAGTTTCAATATTCAAATTTTAATATGCTGAGAATTACTATATTATAATTATTAATTTTTTACTTTTAAAACATAATCAACTTATAACATTTACATAACGAAGACCTAATTATTTTAAAAACAGCAAGAACAAAATACATTTTAATTAAGATAAAGCAATAAATAAATGTATGATCATAACTGTTTTATAATGTATTTTTATGAAAACAAAAATTATAAGTATAAGCAGTCTTTGTGCCAATGTATATAGAAATGTATGTATTCAAATGCCCAAAGTTAGTTAAAAGTAAGAGCACAAGATATATAAACAACCTATGTATAAGAATTTTGCATACTAATTATATTAGGATTAGTGTGTCATGATGCTCCTTGGCTGTGAATCAAGCCCATTAAAAAGTCACAATTTTTTTTAAAAAAATATGCTTGTTATTATTATGTATTGAATTCACAAGGGGTTTTGTTTATAAATATTTCAGTTCTTCCTTTATGGACACACTTAATGTGCTTATAAATTAAAAAGGCACTATCTTTATATCTATAGTTGAATTCTGGTAGCAAGGACAGTTCAAAGAACAATTAAATATTTAAGCTCACGTTTCTTCATATGTTCTGCTCCATTACTAAACAAATGATGCCAATAAGTTATTCTGAGAGATACAGAACAGAAGTTGGTAAACATATTTATCTTCTAATTATCGAAATATTCAAGAACTTACAAAGATATAACTCAAATGAGTAAGAAGTAAGTAATGAGCAAAATTATCTCGCATGTTCTGTTTATATACTTTGGGGGACTCTCTTGCCATTAAGTCTATTAATTTCAGTTCATTATTGTATCTACACTAGATTGGGTATTATGACAATGACAAATTTCAAAGTTTTTGAATCTTTCAGATTATCTTTACATGTTAAAGTATGAGAAAGAATATTTTAAGCAGAGTATTGATGAGCATGTGACTTATGTAGGTTCTTATACTTCATATACTGGTTAGCTTTATACATAATATGGTTGGCCTAATAGAAGATAGGTAGTCCACTTGAAAATTCCATCAAAGACCCATCGTGTATTAGGGTTGATGCAAATTAAATCTATCGGGGCTCAAAATCCTGGCATTGAGATGGTGTGCAAATTAGGAGCAGGAGGTGCTGGCTTAAATTTTGACCTTGTCTCTTAACCAAATCTCAAAATTACAAGGTCTGCTACCAATAGCTCTCGTGTTGTATCTAAGTTAATGAACAAAAGTGGAAAATGCAGATCAAAGTATACATAAATGCAAATTGCATAAAGATTTTATATTTCCATCAAATCAGGCCAAGAGAATTCTTTTTGAAAACCTGAGGTGAAGTTTCAGTTTCAAAAGTACCATAAAAAATTACTGACTAAAGTACTAATTAATTACATTTAAATACTTGATATCAACCAAAATATTGCTCAGGTACTGATTAACATTCAGCAGTGTCTGCATTTGACTGAATAACTGAACTAACAATGGTTGCTACTCTAAAAATGGCTTTTAATATTTGCCTTTTGAGACTGTGGATATACAACCTTTGAGAAAAAAGTTCGTTGAATAGTCCTGTAACATTAACGTAGATGAACTATTAATGAAAATTACCTTACAGTCCTTTGAAATAGTCACCTCCCATAACTATGCACCGCTGAGATCTGTTATACATGTCCTGAAAACTTTGCAAGAAGTCTTCTTTTGGATACAGTTCAAAGCCTCGTCATGTTTTGTTGGATGTCATGAATATCGTCAAATCTCTTTCTTTTCAAAGCGAGTTTGAGTCATGGGAATAGGAAGAAGTCTGGAGGATTGAGATCTGGCAAGTTTGATGGATGTTCAATTTCCCCCTTTTTTTTGCCAGGAACTGTTTGACAATATTGGCTATGTGAGAGCGAGCATTGTTGTGAACAAAAATCCATAAACCTTGTGCATACTGGTTTTTTACCTTCCAGCATTCATCGTTGTTCCCTTAGGTAGAAATTCCTTGTGGATGATACCTTGACTATGAAAAAAGGGATGAGCATCGTTTTGATTTGTGATTTTTCTGCTCTGACTTTTTTCCGTTGAGGTGATACAGGAGAACGTCATTCCATGCTTTGCCATTTCATTTCAGAGTCATACCTGAGACACCAGGACTTATCCCCAGGGACAATACAGTTCAAGAAATTTGGTTCACATCTGCTGTTTCAACAAAATCATGTGAAACCTCTAAATGTGCCTGCTTCTGATTGTCAGTCAAGTGATGTGGCGCTAGACAACAATGTCTTTTTCTCATCCCTAAATTCTGGGTAACAATTTGTCACACGGATTCATGGCTAATCTGCAGTTCATCAGCTATCATGCACACAGTTAATCGATGATCTTTTGTGAGTAATTTCCTCACTTTCTCAATGTTTTTATCACTGACAGAGGTGGCCGGTCTTCCGCTTTGGGGGTTGTCGGAAAAACTTTCTCGGCCTTCTCATAAATGGATGAACCACGCGTAGACACACTTTATGAAAATCAAGCACTGTCCATGAACACGTATCAGCATTGCATGAGTTTCTTTTGGTGTCTTGCTAAGCTTAAAACAAAACTTTAAATTGATCTTTTGTTCGTTCATTTTCCTGTTCTTAGTTAAGAATCAATGCACTAAACAGGCACTTTGTAAAACAAGTCTTGCATGGAACACAAAGGACACTCAACTGAACAACGGTGGGGGCAGATTGTCAACACCTGCCGCTATGAAGGTGCAGCGTTTTGTTTCACCAGTGTTACCAGATTGGCCGTTCTGACTTCATTCACCGAACTCTATTGTCAGAGATTGTAATTAACACATACCCAATGTTAGATCTTGCATAATAGCCACTTTTCTTATCTTTGAATATTATTTATTAAATTAACTTAAATTCAGGCTTTATTATTAAATGCTTTAAAATTAAATATTTTAATTTCTATATCTATATACTACAGATATGTATTGACAAATTATAGTTTCAAGAACAAAAAAGTTTACTTTGTTTTTAAATACTCATTTAAAAATATTTTTAAAATTGGATTCCTTTTTTTCAATCAAGGTGTGATCAATAAATCTCTTGAGGCTTACCACATTTTGTTAAATATGGAAATTACTATCCCTAGGATGTACCAAGGTTGCCTTTTTGTATATTCCATACGATTAATTGTCTTTTATAAATATAAGAAATGTATCCCTTGAGTGGTCTCGCTATCTATGTATGCTTCTGATTCTTCTCTTTGTCATTTTATCCTCGGGTTTCTTCTTTTATTGTACATATAAAGTTTAGTCAAACAACTTAAGAGTTTTTATTTGATAACAGAATATCTTTTCCCAACTGATAACAGAATATTCTGTGCATACTGTCTTTTGTCATCTACCGATGAGGTCATTTCTGCTGTGATGCTGAAAGGGACTCTTGTTGCTTCAGAAAGAAGTTTCTTTGAATGCTAATTTGAGGAAGATTCTACTAATTTTTAAAATTGGTCGACTGGTAACTTTTTTGCTAAAGCATTTTGAAAGATCTTTCTGAAAATTCTGATTGCGAGCCAGACTCTCAGTCCAATGGCTCCTTCAGACAATTAATTTTGAATAGGTGATCTCATGGACAATAAAATTTGTTTGAACTTTATCAGGATACCTAATTTCAATTTTTTTATTCAATTTAACTTCAGTTCAGTTATTACTTGAATTTCTTAAAGATGAATTAGTCTTTTATCCATTTTCAGCAGCTTTGAGAACCTGTTGACTGAGACAAGGCTATAGATTACTTCTCTCTTCATCCAGCTTGTGACCATAATGCCAATTAAACTTGCAATGTTGCATAGCTGATGCATGTTAACTATGATGAAGTCCCAAGTCCTTCCTTTGACTAGGTATACAAGTATGGAGAGGGAGGTGCCAGCTCAGGTGTTGTCCTTATCACTGAACCAACGTATAAAAT
>BMAW01107082.1:537459-550691 GCA_019974015.1 Nephila pilipes
AAATATTTTTTAAGTTTGTAGAAATTATTGCATGCACAGTTCCACCCTAAGTGGGAAATATTTATTGGAAATTTTAATTTCTCAAGCATTATTTGAAATTATACCAGCAATGATATCCCAGAGATTGACATTGTTTTCCTCTATGTTGCATAATGTAAATTCTACTTGCTTCATCACTGATTGCGAATTCACTCTCTTTACGCTTTGCTGATGAGGGCTATGAAAATTAAATTCTGTGATGATAGAGCAGTGATCACAATTGAAAGAGCTGTCTAAGACATAAGTATTGGTGCATCCAAAAAGGATGGCAGAGCAAAGGGTGTGATCAAAGATTGGTCAAAGATTCTAAATTAGATTTTATTAAAAATATATTAAGTCCTCAAGATGTATAAATTAATGATATAAAAAGAAAAGTTATTCATAGTGACATGGACAACCAAAATTTCAATGCCTGCCGATTATGGTAATGAAATTGGTATATGACAAGCATAGAAATTCATCGGAACTGCAGTAAGCAGTCCTCCTCCTGGTCTGTCTTGTCTGAAAATTATTTGTCCTGGTGGAATCTATTGTCATATTTTAAAAAAGTTTCCTGAAAGATCCAAACATCTGATTTGGTAAAGGGAGGGATAGGGAACCAAATTGATTTATTTTTAATGCGTCTACAATTCCGTTGCAAAAAAATACATAAATGTAGATAAAAGGAAAAGGGTAAATTAAAAATTCTCTTCTCCCATGGAATTATAGAATTTTTTTTTTTTTTTTGACTGTGGAAAATTTGTCCACGAATAAAATCAAATTTTAGAAACGTTTATTGAAACAGATCCAATATCAATCTCATTAGGTGCATTTGGCATAGTGTGGAAGTTAGGAGAGGGGGGTACCAGCTCAGGTGTTGTCCTAGTCACTTGACCGAAATTTAAAATTATGAGGTTCGTTGCCAGTAGCCTTTATGTTGCTTCTAGTGCAATGTTAATAAAACTGAACCAAACCTCATTAGGTGCTTTCTTTTAAGTTATTAGATGCACTAGGTATGGGGGCACTAAAGCATGTAACTTGTAGACTTTTTTCCGACTTAGGGACGCAGAGTTTTCCCTGTTTCAAAAATATTCTAGAATTGTACAAACCTGGTCTTCATCATTTTTTGAATGTTTTCCATAATTACTATTGTTTGTTTTTCTAATGTGGCCTGAAAATTTGTTACAATATGTTCCAATTTTTTTTTCTAATTCAGGATTTGAGTAGAGGATTCAATAGGAGGATTCAATATTTGAGGTTTTTTTTTTAAAAAAATCTTGCAAGTTTCTGGTCTGATTTAAATTCTGGAAAAAACTCTCACTTACGATACCAATGTGACTGTGAATCAAGTTATAGTATATCTGCTCTATTTTCGACCCCCCTCCTTCTTTGTCAACCAAATTTTATCTTTTCTCCATTTTTTCAAATTTCTAATTCACAGTTACACCTTGTTTGATGCAGCATAGCCATGTCTGGCTTTTGTGCTATTAAACTTTACCATTGCTTACATATTTCTAAGATAAAAATGTTAACTGTATTAAATACAGTTTGAAATATGTTACTTTTAATGTGTGTATGTATGGTGATTGCTTTCTAGTGTGAAACAATCTTGTGTCTATTTTAATCTGTTGCATTTGAATGTAAGAGCTTAAATTTAAAAAAAAAAAAATTGTGTTATTCAAAAGGATGAAATTGTTCTTTTATAATTAGCATTCCAATATATTGTGAATTTGTTCTGTATCTTCCAAGTTTCTTGTGTTTTAAAAGTGCTAAAATGTTTTTGTGTTATGTTATTATAAAATGTAATCTGTAATTAGTTTTTAAAATTCTAGGATTGATTTTCCTAACATTCTGTGACTGTGTCCCATTTTTTTTTTATTGTACAGTTATTAATAATTCTTTTCTTTCACTTTTAGTAGTTATGGCAGATATAATGTGTGTAATATAAATTCCATTTACTGGCAACTCTCTGAATGTGAAGCAAATATTTGATTAATTATGTCATAAAATAGGATAAATAGTATCTATTTAATTGGAAAATACTGAACTAAATAACCTGTAAAATACCCATCCAAAAATTCACTGATTCATAATCAAACATTGTTTGCATACAACAATGGAACTTACCCATATCAGAATTTTCAATTCTATACTCACCTCCAATTCCCATCACACCTTCTCTCTGTCATACCCTTTACACTCTTGCTAATAATAGAACCACCTTTTTACAATACCCTTATCATTAATATAATTTCTTGTTTCTCTATCTCGTAGACCAGCCATGAAATTTGAAATAACAGTTGAGGCAGACATTACTTGGGTTGATGACTGTTCAGTAACTTTGCTTATTGTTTTTTTTTTTTTCACTCTAATTCTTTAGTCATAAAATCAATACAATCTTTATTCAATTTTAATAAATTTTTTTTATCGTTCACTTTGAGAAGTGGTTTATAAAGTATGGAAGACCCCTCTCCCCATTTTTACTTTCATATGTATTGCAGTATATGCTGTAAGCATATTCTCTTGGCTATTATTATTAATTTAGGTAGAAGCTCCAATCTGGTTCTTGAAGAAATATTTGATTACTTTGAGTAATTGGAAAAATATTGCTGTTAAGGTAATATTGAAAGTTAATATATAATAATTATAAAAATCAAAAGTATTCATAAAGCTAAATTACTAAAATAATTAAAAATTTTTTTATTCATTTGCAACTAAGATTTCCTACAATTTTGTATAACTTTTTGTTAAAACATTGTAATGAGCTAATTGTACTATGTTCTTTGTATATTGCAACCAAACTAATTAAAAATTCATTTGAATTAAATTTGAGTAATAGTCTCTAAAAAAATGGGGGGGGGGGGCGAGAGAAATGCATTTCTTTCCTTAAATAATTTTCTATCCTCTTAATAATTTCTTACCTTAGTTTTTTTCACAAGTATCTCTTGTGAAAGAACCAAGGAACACACCCATTTCTATTAGGGAAATAAGTGCTTTTTTTGTGTGCCTAATAGTGCTATATAGAAGAATTGAAATTTTGTTGAATTAGTTTGAAACCTTCTCAGAAAAAGTTTCTGAATTTGCTTATTTCAGTTTAAAATTTTGTTAAATATATATGCCTTAACTTTCTGTGAAAATTCATTGTTATTTTGAACGATTCTTCGAATTTGAAGGTTTTCAGATTTAAAAAAAAAAAAAGGCTCAAAATTGTATATGATAAAAAAAAAAGCTATCTCTTGTTTGAAGTTTTGACTGCTAATTGCTAGTATGTTGTGTAATTAATATATTTATTATATTATCTGCGACTCCAGCTTATTAATTTGTCAATTTTAAAAGATATTGTGGACTAGGATAAAAAAATGTTTAAAAGCGTTGTGTAATTTTGTAATCTGTCCGTTTGATTTTTTAGGGGGCGAGTTGTTAAAATTTTTGCCTAACAAATTTTAATTTCAGAATAATGTATAATTATTTTATGAATTCTGATTTGAAAATATTTTTAATTTTCACTTGCTTTTAATAAGTTAATTCTACCTTTTATTAAAGTTGTTTTTATTTTGCATTTATGCTTAGATTTTGCCAATATTAAATTTTAATTATTCTTGGGCTTCTAATCATTTATTTTCAGTGTGCAGTTCTCTAAAATAATTTTAAATAGTTCTTTAATATTACTAAATAAAGTAGTTTATTTTTTTATTTTATTTATTTTTTTTTGATGCCCAGAATTTGGAAAATGTTAAAAGGTCAAATTAATTTTTTTAGTGTTATAAAATTGATATATTCATTTTTTATTCAATATTTTGTAATCTTCCTGAAATACCTTTCATATAACTGAAGTATTTATTTGATATTGTCTGTAATTTATATGCATTAACAGTAGGTTGCATCCTACTTTACTGCCAATAGATGGATAAGAATAAGTATTAACCATCTTTGCTAGTAATTGTATTCTGGAATTAGAATTGTGAAGTGATTTTAAAACTAAAACCTCACATTTTTATTAATGGTATGTTATGAACTAGAATATTAGAAGCAAATATATAGACCTTTAAGCTATTTATGATATTTTTGTTCTTATAAACAGTGATTTGATTGACTTAAAAATTGTGAAACATTTTCAAGTCATCATTTTCTCATACAAAACTCTTTTTAACTTATAGTGAAATAAATCCAATGTCTGGGCTCAGCCATTTGAACATACTTTTATTGATTAGTAGCTTATTTCTCCTGTGATAAATATGTAGTGAAAAATGCCTGCCAGTTTGTTTGTCTATTCTAAAATGTAGATTTATTGAGATTGTGTTGTTGCATGATTGACATTTTTCGCTCTTTTTAAATTAAAATATCTGTGTGTTATGAAATTTGCACTAAATGCATATATTGTACCTTTACTGCATTCAGTAATCTGCAAGGTGTGTGGTCTATCTTGGTGTTGTCTTGTACATATTTTTGTCTCTGTCTATACATTTTATCACTGTTTAGTTATTCCTATTTAAGGTATTTTATTTATGTAGAATTATTGTAAATAATCCAGTGCGGAATATATCTATATAGGTCTTCAAAAAGTTAAAAGAAAAATTCTTTTTTCTCTTGTTGAAATGTTCTCCATTAAAAGTTTTTATCGTATTGAATTTGTATAATAAACTTGAATAACTTGTTTATTTAATGGCCATTTTTTAAGAGGGGATTAGAGTTACTCTAGTTTATTGACTACTATAAATACTACTGGTATGTGTGACTATTAAATGTGTTATTTATTGTTAAATGGAAAACAACTGCAAGATCACTTGTACAAATCCCACCATAATTTATGAAAAAAATTGTTTCATTTGTGGATATTTCTATTAATAGTTATGTTGTACATTTCTCGTACTTGGCACTTCTGGAATTGTGAATTACTGTTAGTGCTGAAAATGTACCTACTTACCGTGTAGACTCAAATGTAAATATTCCCACTATGTGTAAAGCATGTAAAATAGTGCATGTTTTTCTGTATAATGGCACTTTCATGAACAAAATAAAGCTTTATATATTCAAAGTCTTATATTTTGATTTTCATTTGTACCCCCTCTTTTTAATATTTTCTTAATTCATTTAGAATTTGGTATGAATAACTAACTATGAATAATTCACAAAATAGCTATGTGAATACAAAAAATTATAGTTTTTAAAGCAGAATAGGAAATATGAATATCTTCGTTAAAAAGATGTGAAACTAAATCTTCCTGAACAATTGAATTTATATTGAAATAACTGTAACATTAAATAAAAAAGTTCAAAGAAAGAAAGAATGCTCATAGTGAAGTCAATCTATTTGGCAAGTTCATAGCCAGAGGTGGGCTAGATCAGGTTGTGGCTGAACTGGAAAAATTTGCCCATATTAATAGATTTTTTAATTTATATATATATATATATATTCCATTTTAAATTTTCGTTTCTAAGCACATTTCTTGATAATAAATATGAGAGAAACAGTTTAAAAGGAGGCTGTTGTAATATTAGGTCATGAACTCTTTCACCATTTAAAAATTCTTTATTACACTATAGTTTTTCAATATATATATTCAAAATGATGTAACCAATGTATTTCCTCTCCCCTCAATCCTGCAACGCCCTCTACAATAACTGCGTCACGCACTCAGTTTAGCATATGAACTCAAGGTGTTCGGAGCACTAAAACAATTATGCGCATTAACGGGAAAATTCCTCGGCGCATACTCGGCTCAATATCTTTTTGTTTCTACTATGTATGTAAATCATAAATGTGTTGTCCTTGTAATAAAATAATTGTTTAGTGATCTGGGCCCTTTTCTTCTGTAACTACGAAAAGTAGTTATAATGGCGCCCAACGCGAAAAATTGTTTTAGTAATTTTGATATTTGTGCAATCCTGCACTCCTGTGTTTATGACCGTAGCCAACGGTACTGCTGTAGTTTGTGCAGTCCTGCAACCCCTTCGTTTTGATTGCTGGTGAGATCTGGAGTTATATTAACAGAGTAACAGTTGCTCTTCTTGAATTTTGGATACAGTGCAGCCAGCTCATCCATTGATAAGTATACTCTTTCCTAACTGAACATGTTTTAGATTCTTAATTTTAAAACGAATCTGTTGGTCATCCTGACCATGGTATAGTTTTATTGTCTATGGAAAAGTAAAATTTCTCGTCTGAACAAAACGAGAAACTTGGGTCATCCTGACCATTGTAGAATTTTAATCCAATGTTTCCAGTCTATGGTAGTAAAATGCTTATATTTTAAGTGTAAATGGAATTATATTTCAATATATTGTTTTTATGAATAATAATACAGTCATTGCATAATTATCCTAAGATATATCTTTTCTAGCTTGTATAAGAATATTGTAGGAATTTTGAAATTAGAGTGTTTGCATTTAATATTTTATTCATACTACAAAGCAGCAGGAAGATCGCCCTCCTGTAAAGTGTTATGGTTGTGGAACTTCTGGTTTCATCCGAGCAAAGTGTCCCAATAGCACAGCAGAGCCTAAGACTGAATCGTCCCGATTCGAATTTTTGGAAGCAAGTTCCTGTTTAGTTACTACAGCTTCGGTATCAACCGTATACCTGCGTATAAATGGAATTTTTGGAAAGGCTTGTGCGGATACTGGATCCAGTCACTCTATTGCTGGTGAAACTTTGTATACATTGCTGAAGGATGAAGGTGCTAAGTTCCGGAATGGAACAATGTGTATCTCACTTGCTGATGGATAGCGCTCGACAGAAGATGTCCTCATCACTACAGTAACCCTTGAAATTGAAGGACGGAAGTTTGACCAAGAGCTTATCGCATTACCCAATGCAAAAAGAAACAGAACCCTGCTAGGTATTGACTTTCTAAAGAAATCAGGAATCATGTTGGATTTAAGGAATCAACGATGGTTTTTTGCTGACATGCCTCAGAAGCAGTTTGCCTTTGGTGAACATGCCAATGACCAACATCCAGTTGACAACTTAGATGTCAATTTATGTACTCTTCGTGAAGAAGAAGGTCGATGTTTAAATACTACGCAGAAAGAAAAACTAGTTGCAGTCTTAAAGAAGTACGCATCTGTCTTTGAACCAGGGGGAGAGCCTACTCCCTACATTGAACACCGAATCAATACAGGAGATAGTCCACCTGTCTCCGTACCTCCTTATAGAATGTCACCTGTGAAAAAAGAACTCCTAAAGAAAGAACTTGATACACTATTAGAAGAAAACATTATAGAAGAATGTGAATCACCATATGCCGCACCTGTTGTGCTCGTTCCCAAACCAGATGGAAAAATGCGCTTATGTATCGATTACAGAAAACTTAATGCAACGACAGTTTCTGATTCTTATCCTCTACCTCGAATGGACGATTTGCTTCATGCGGCGAAGCATACACCTTTCATGACTACAATTGATTTAAAATCAGTGTATGTTCTTCAGACAGAGACAAAACAGCATTTGTCTGCCCATTTGGAACTTTTCGTTTCCGGCGAATGCCATTTGGACTGAAAACGGCTCCTGCCACATTTCAAAGATTAGTTGACAAATTTCGCAGTGGTCTTAAAGACATGCACGTATTATCATACTTAGATGACATAATTATCTTATCAGAAACATTTGAAAAACATCTTGATGACCTCAAAACAGTCTTTGAAAGACTTTTGTTGTTTAAACTGCAAGCAAATCGCAGTAAATGCAACTTTGCTTGTGAAAAAGTAAAGTACCTCGGACACTATATCACTAGTTCCGGAGTCCAAGTAGATCCTGACAAAACAACTGCTATCAGAGATATACTTCCTCCGAAAAATGTTAAAGAAGTGCAATCCTTCCTGCAAAGTTGTTCTTGGTATAGAAGATTCATCTCTAATTTCTCTGAGAAATCAAGACCATTGAGCAATCTCACTAAAAAGAAGGCTCCTTGGAAATGGGGAGAAGAAGAGCAGAAAGCTTTTGACACGCCCAAACAGTGTCTGACAACTGCTCCTATTCTCAGACAAGTGGATGATACAAAACCCTTTGTCATACGAACTGATGCATCTAATTACGCAATCGGAGCAGTCCTGCTCCAGGGTTCAGGTGAAGAAGGACACACCATTGAATATGCAAGCCGTTTGCTTACTTCATCGGAGCGAAATTATTCAACCACTGAACGAGAAGCACTCGCCGTAGTTTGGGCCCTCAATAAATTCAGAGGTTATGTTGAAGGATCTGAAGTCACAATTGCTTCAGATCATCCACCACTGAAATGGTTAATGGGTTTGAAATCGCCTTCTGGACGGTTAGCCCGTTGGGCTTTGCAACTTCAAAGTTTCTACTTAAAGATTGAGTACATTCCTGGAAAAGCAAATGTTTTAGCTGACATGTTATCACGCCCTAGTTGTACTCACAAGAAGACTAATTGTGAAATTTGCACGATAACTATCGATATCCCAGCTCGATCCTCGAAAGACATACGAAGTGAACAGATGAAAGATGATGAATTGAAGAAAATCATCGACACTTTTGAATCACCACAAAATGGGTGGAACTTTTTGCCCTGCCATCTGCAACTGCCAAAGAGTGTGCTACAACACTCCTTGAAGAAGTCCTTCTAAGATACGGAATCCCTCGTATCATAAGTGATAATGGTACACAGTTTATGTCAGCTGTAATGCAACAGCTTTGTTACCTTCTAAACATCAAACAATCTTTGATTCCTGTCTACCATCCACAAGCAAACCCCGTGGAACGAAAGAACAGAGACCTAAAGCCTCGTCTTGCCTTCCTGGTTTACGACAAGCAAAACTCTTGGTCAGAAAAGTTGCCATCAATTAGATTTGCCTTGAATACAGCCAAATGCCAGACCACTGGTCAAACTGCAGCTTTTCTACATTTTGGAAGAGAACTGCGGACGACCGACGATGTCACGCATGATCTTCGTGCTGTCATCGAAAACGATAATTTCGTTGCAGAAATTACTCCATACTTCAAGAAATTTTCCCAATTCTTAGCTGTAGCTAAAGATGTTGCTGAACAACAACAAAATAAAAGGAAGCATTGTGCTGACAAGAGAAGACGTGAAGCAACTTTGTTTCATCCAGGTGATAAAGTCTATGTCACCTCACACCCCATGAGTAGTGCTGAAAAAGGAAAAACTTCCAAGTTCCTCCCACGCAGAGATGGACCTTATGTGATTATGTCTCGAAGGTCTCCAACTACATATGAAATTTCCAGTTTGGAAAATCCAACTACACCTCTTGGAGTGTATCACACTTCTGCCTTGAAAGCGTTTGAGCAAGGACGCTCCAATGCCCCAATTCTGCCACTAAGAAAGAGAGGTAGACCTAGGAAGACTGTGACTGCTGGTTCCTTGTCGGGACGACTGTGGAACCAGAGGGGGAGGATGTAACCAATGTATTTCCTCTCCCCTCAATCCTGCAACGCCCTCTACAATAACTGCGTCACGCATTCAGTTTAGCATATGAACTCAAGGTGTTCGGAGCACTAAAACAATTATGCGCATTAACGGGGAAATTCCTCGGCGCATACTCGGCTCAATATCTTTTTGTTTCTACTATGTATGTAAATCATAAATGTGTTGTCCTTGTAATAAAATAATTGTTTAATGATCTGGGCCCTTTTCTTCTGTAACTACGAAAAGTAGTTATAATGATAATAATGTTATAACATTATAGTATAGTTATTACAACGTTATATTATTATTATTAAATATGTATAAATGTAGGTGATATCCATCAGAACAAGATTACTCCTAGTGCTTCGGAATTTAGGGGAAGTGTATTACATTTTTAGATTCGGTGTTGGCATTTACCAGTTCAGTGGTGAGGCTTGAAGTTGAATCATTACATTTATTCATGGATAACTAGTTGAGATGAATATTTATAAAACTATTACATACAAGTTATTTAAATTTTCAGAACTAGTTCTTGGGAGGAAGATGGATGACAGCCCAATTTTATCGCATATCGGCGATAGAATTGGGCACTAAAATCTTTTATCTTTTGGGCACTAAAACGCGCTTTGGCATTCGGAGTTTAGCTTAATCGGGAGAAGTAGAGCTCGAGTGGTAAACGCTTCTCAGTTTTCTTCAGGTATAAAGGGCGCTGCTTGAGCGTATTACATGATGCTGATTCGCGGTACCATCTATTGAGTAATTGAACTAGTTTTAACAATATCATTGAAAATACAGTTATTAAATTGATAATTAGCTAGAAAATCCTACAGAGTTCGACCCCTCTAAATAGAGCTGGTCTCCAGCTATACTGGAATTATCTTTCACTAGCTTCTGGTTGAGTTTTCGGTAATCAATATACATTCTTGAAGTTCCATTTTTCTTTTTGACCATTACGACTGGACTGGCGTATTCTGTTGAGCTTGGGCGTATGATGCCTTCTTTTGAGCCATTCTTCTATCTGTTTAGTTACTTCTCTTTCCGAAAATGCTAATTGACGGGGTGATTAACAGATTGGCTCATCATCCTCCAAAATAATTCGCATGAAGACGTCGGTGCTTGCCGTTTTTCAAGCTTGTAGCTTTCTATCATTTTCGTAAATTCTTTTTCGATTTCAGAATCTCCTATGTGATTCAGTTCTACTTTTTCGATGTTTTCCGCTAGTATCAGTAATGCTTGATTTTCATATTTAACGAATTCTACATCATACTTTGTGAAGTTGACTGATGCTCGTTCTAAAATATCTGAATCTATGACTGCTTCGAACTTCAGTTTTGTTGTAGGTACATATGCTAAGTTAATGTATAGTTTTCTCCATCTATCTGAAATTCTTGTTCGAAAGATTCTATCGCAGTGACTTGAGCTTCACCTATGCCGGTTAAGAGAATTTTGTTCTTCGATAGCTTCGTTGGATCGATGATTCTTCTGGAATATTCTCGTAGTAGACTGACGGTACTTCCAATGTCGATAAGTAATTTTCTTGTTTCCCAACTTTATTTCCTTGGTGCGCAGACTTTCTTGACTGATAGCTACACATGTAGCCGTAGGCTTCCTTGTTTCTCTCGTGAAATTCGTTGTTTTCTTCGGCTGGCTTGTATTTGGCTCTTTCGCAGAATCGTTGAATCTTCTAAACCTGGAGTAATTCGTTTGAGCGTGATTAGAAACATTTAAACTTGAACATTTTTCTCTTCCGGGAATTCGATTTTGGATCCGTCTATTTGAGCTCTCTTGATTTCCTTCATGACTTGCGGATGGAGCTTCGTGATGTCGATTATAACTTGTGATCGCTGACACTTTTCTATTTGATCTGTCCTACTCGAATTTTCGTGTTAATTCAAATTGTCGAAATTTTTCTGGTGCTCTGAAATCTTGTTTGTCCCTAAAATGCGTATTAATTGACTTTTGATTTAGTGATCGCTTGATGTCTTCGTACTCTTCAAATTTTTCTGCTGATTCGGCTGGCGAATTTATCGTTGTCCCATTCGTCTAGATGATGCACGTTAAATCTGCCGGGGCCCAAAGTTCTCTCGTTGGCACGGTGTGGAAGTTAGGAGAGGATGGTGCCAGCTCAGGTGTCGTCCTCGTTACTTGACCGAGGTTCAAAATTATGAGGTCCGTCGCCAATTGTTGTTGCGTCTGTGCGACGGTAATAAAAAAAAACTAAACCATTCGTCTAGAAAATGTTGTTTGAAATCGATAGGAGCTCTACGTTTCATTTGAAATATTAGAAATTTTTCATTTCTCACATACACGCACAAAAAATAAAACTAACTACTTTAACTTAAACTTTTTCTCTTTCTTTAACATTTGAATAAGATTCTCCTTATTTTTCACCTTTTTGCTTAACTCTTCCTTTTCATTCTTCACAATATAACTTATTATTACTTTAGAACTCATAAATTATATCACTTTGTTTCCTACAACTATCATTCCTTACTGTAGCTTACTTACCTGTTAATTTATTATTTACTTAGTGTAATTTATTTAACTATTTATTTTCACTTAACTTCATATGAGATCAGACACACTTTTAAATAACAATAACGTTCATTCATTCAACACAGTTCCTTTCGCGTTGCCTTGGTGATCAGTTAGCTCTCAATCACCCCGTGATTTACAACTTTCTCGAGTATCAACTCGCTTCGTCCGCCCCTTCTCGGAGATAGGTCTGATCTGCTCTGAGGGAATCGTATGACATCCCATACTCACCCCTTTGCAAAAAACGCCCTCGATAGGTGAGCTTTAAGCATGATAGATAAAAGATCTGTGTTGATTATTATTTTTCTTAATTCTTCAAAAAATACGATTTTTAACCCAGACGTCCACCCGTCGAAATATGTTGCAAGTTCGTGATAAAAATTGGTGCAAGTGTGGCTATAAACGTTTTGATGCGTTGGGAAGAACTGGCGAAACTTTTCTGGCGTTAATTTAAATCTTTTTAGCTATAGCTCTTTTACGTGGTCGTAGTTGTTTGCTATCTCTACTGGTTCACGTGCGACGATGTGAGAAATTTCGGAAAGTAAGAGTCCTAACAGATATAAAATCTAATGATCTTTTGGAATAGTTAAGCATTGCACTTGACGTCCGAATAAAATTAAATATAAACTAATATTTTCTTTAATTTCCTATTTATGGATAAGTTTGGATATTTCCTTGCCTAGTAATTTTGAATTGTCGGTTTCGTCAACCGTTGTGCGTAGTTTGAGTTGATTTTCTAATTTTACTCGCTCTAGCTCAATTTCGATTTGATCTTGATGTCATTTCTCTTCAATAGCAAGGGCTTCAAGGCACAATTTTTCTTCTAATTATTTGGTTTTTTTCTGCTCTATTATACTAATAAACAAATCTTTAGTGAATTCCTCATCACAGTCTGTATCTTTAACGATTAAGTTTCTTAACTGCCATTGAAGATAATCAGGCTTTAGATCTAATTCTTCAGCGAGAATAAACATATCTTCCATACGACCTTTAGTGAAGTACGACATTTTGAAATTAATGTACGAATAGTTAAATAAAATCAATTAATTTGAAAATTTATACTTTAATCGTTTTTGTGGATAAATAATAGAAAGTGATTTTAAAATAAAACATGCTTATTATGGTGAACTTCATTTAATTAATTTGCTTTATATATATAACACATCGATCAATAACTCCCGAGTCTAACATTGAAAACAACATTTTTTTTGCAAAATTTTTTTTTTATTTATCGACATAACACCTTTTGTTAATCACCTTTTAGGGTGATACAATCGTTCCAACGCTTTTCCAAAT
>BMAW01107082.1:550791-607565 GCA_019974015.1 Nephila pilipes
TATAACACATGGATCAATAAGTCCCGAGACTGTGCGGTCGTTTTTTTGCGATTTCCTCCTTCAAACGCACCAGCAAGTCAATATAATAATCACTGTTGATCGATTTACCTTTTTCGAGGTAGTCAATGAAAATCACGCCATGCGTATCCCAAAAAACTGACGCCATGACTTTGCCAGCTGACTGCTGCGTTTTCGGACGGCTTTCGCCAGCTGTGCGCCACTCAGATGACTGCCGCTTCGACTCTGGAGTGTAGTGATGTATCCATGTTTCGTCCATGGTCACGTAACGACGCAAGAAATTTTTTTTGTTGCGAGTAAATAGCGATAAACAGCTTTCTGAATCATCGACTCGTTGCTGTTTTTGTTCCATCGAAAGCAATCGCGGCACCCACTTGGAAAAAACCTTTTTCACTTCACTTCCAAAAAACCTTTTTCAGTAAACACACTTCCATATGATATCTGTGTCATCTCAGCAATCTCACGGAGCTTCAATTTACGATCTTTCATTATAATTTTTGTCACTTCACTCACATTTTCCGGTGTAAAGACTTCCACAGGTCTACCCGAGCGTTCCGCGTCATTTGTGTCGGTACGACCACGTTTAAACTCGGCAAACCACCGACAAATCGTTGCTTTTGATGGACAAGAGTCCGGGTAACATTTTTCAATCCATTGTTTCGCTTGCACGGTGTTTTTACCCATTAAAAAACAATGTTTTATCAGAACACGAAACTCGGTTTTTTCCATTTTTTAAACAAACTACAAAACGACTTTACTCCAACCTCGATAACTCAGCTGTTTCTGGTCCGATCGACTTAAAATTTTGACACGTTTCAAGCAAAGGTTAGTACTTTAGAAAGACCTGGTTACTGGTTTACTACGAGCGCCATCTCTGGGTTAGTCTCGGGAGTTATTGATTGATGTGTTATAATATACACACACTGACAGAATCACGTAAATGCAAGGATATTTGAAACAGATAAATTGTGAAAATGATATACACTTTCAGCTTTCTTTCAGGCTATCGTAATTCTATGATTAGTTAAAGTACTTTAAAAAAAAAAATTATTTATCCAATCATTCCGAAATCCCTTCGTTAAAACATTCAACAAAAAATGTTTAAACAGATCGTGAAAAGATATAAAATAATTCATTTAGAATAGATAATAATCAAAAAATGTTCAGGCATGCTGTAGAATAAACAGAGAATCAAAAATAATAAAATCATCTGTTTTTAGAATACACTTTCAATTTGCAAATTTTAAAATTCACTAGACTGTCAAACCCAATTTTTTTCCCCAACAAAGCAATAAGTTGGCATTGATTGAGACTCAGTAAGACAAAACAGCGAACATCATTCTTTAAGCGAATGTCGTTATTGTGCCATGAGAAAGTTAGGATGTTTACATTCTCTGCGAGAGGAAGCCTAATTACTTATGCATTTTTTCATTTAGACGTCTACAATCGCAGACTGATTTGAAATGCCATCGCGTATCAATTCACACACATACAGTAATAAAAAAGGCACTCCTAGATTTTGAATTCAAGTATCACAATTTTAATATATATATCTATATATATATAAGCGAAATACCACTGACTGACTCATCACGATATCTCTGAAACTATACAACCGATTGACTTGAAATTTGGTACAGTTACTCATTTTGCAATGTAGACGCTCACTAAGAACGGATTTTATGGAATTCTTAACCAAAATGTAGTTATCATCGGTTAATCTTTTCTTACCCATCGGTTATGTCATTTTGGCGACTTTATCGCCAAAAATTACATGACCAACGCCAAACGGAATATATTTTTTTAAATGTATACTGTGTATCGCTACCAATTAAGTTTACTTGCAAGATTTGCGCGTGCGAAATGAAAAAATACCAAATAATTTAATATTGAAGCGCTGATGGATGATTGGCAAGATTTTGGAGAAGAGGCTCTTTTTTGCAAAATATCACCAAATATCTTCCACCGCCAAGTCGAAGCATTTCAATGACCTTGCATTGTGAATTTTAAAAAGCTATACTATGGTAACCCCAGCTGATTTCACTCGCCAGCTGATTTCGGTTTTGCTGAGCAAACGATAATTGTTTATTGTTGTGGAACCTAGACGTAAGTCTTAAATTTATGAGAAAAGTATTTTATTATTAATAATGATTGATAAATTACATTTGTAAATCTAAACGCAATCTTACGAAGATATTGAAGTTGGCTTTTAACAAATGAATAATAACGGTATGTTATTCATGTCATTATTAAAAAAAATAAGTAGCTATCAAAATATTTATTTTGATGTACGCATTAATTGTAACCTAATGTAAATATCATGCAAAAGTTTTGTTTCTGTATTTTGGTAATTTTTAGTTTTTGTTTTCTAGGAAATAAACATTTTTCATTTTTTAAAATGGCTGAATATTTTATTGTTTTCAGAATATAGAATTATTTTTAATGCTATGATTTTTAAGAGCTATTCTGTCTATTCAATTGCAGTTCCAGATATGCTGCTACCGTAAGAGTTATCCTTTTGCAAAAAGGATCACGTAATACGGGTGACTTTTTGCTAAAATTTTTTATTATACTTCAGTTTTTTGTTAGTATTTTTTGTTGAATTTTAAAATAATTTGATTTAAAAAAGTTAATTTCGGTTATATTTTTTAACTTGAAAAGTATTTCATTGTAGGTTAATAAAAATTGATTTTTCATATTTACTTTTCAGTTATAGTTCTTAATAATGGATGTTGAATATATTTGGATCGATGGAATACCTACTCCTTTCAAAGTTTTTAAAATTCTTGGCGACGGAGCATGTTCATTTTCGTCTCTGTCTTTGCTGGTGTTCGGTGACATATCGATGGCGTATAAAATGAGAAATATTATTGTTTCTCACGTGTTTGACAACTGGGATCGGTTTAAATGCTACACTCAAATGCTATCTGGCGCCCCTTATAATACTAACGATTTATATTTTACCGAAATGTGTAAACCAAACACGTATGGATCTATTTGCTAAATTATGGCGGCGGCAGAGCTATTTCCCTATCAGTTCGAAGTTTATCAAGGTGGCTGCCATTTAGCTTCTGTTGGGGAAACAATTCAGGGGGAAAAAATATTACGTTTTACTGGAAACTGTAATAGTTGTCATTTTGATGTTTTATTTAAATAGTTGGATTAAGAAATAGAAGTAAAGTTAATCCTGGTTATGATAATGTGAAACAAAATGAAGAAAATGTGTCATCTTTAGTGTTTCAGCCTCAAGAAAATGTGTCTGTGTTAGTTTCAAAGACTCAATCAATATCTAACATTGATTTTTCAAGTTCAAGTGAATCAATTATTAATGATGTAATATCTCTTCAACTAAATAAAGGTAAAAGAAATGAAGAAAAAGATTCACAAATTCAATTAGATATAAACAAGTAAGACCAGCTGCTACAAAATATATTCAAAGTCATCCTGAAGAACATAGAGAAGCTGCTTCAAAATATACTAAAAGCCATCCTGAAGTACATAGAGCGTAAGAAAATACTTTTCTAATACCCCCCACGTGAATCAGGCAGCTGTAATTAAATAAAATGATAAAAGATCAAAAGTTAATTTAGCGCCATGGACTTCCAAAAATTTGTCTGGTTTTAAATATGTAATATATATTGACTATTCAAATGATAAAATTGTCAGTATCGGAAAACGTTTGCCCTGTTCGAGGTGCCGTGCTTTAAAAGGATAGAAGAACCTCCAGGAATGTGCTGGAGTGGTGGTCAAGTCCTGCTTCCTGTTATTAGATCCTTCCCTGAACATTTGAATAGTCTTCTTAGCCATAAGGATCAGCTTTCAGAACATTTTCTTTCTACAATTCGCAAGTATAATGGATGTTTTCAGATGACGTCATTCGGAGCAAAAGAATTGAAGGAAGGAAATTTTATGCCAACATTTAAAGTCCAGGGCCAGGTATACCACAGGATAGGTAGCCTATTGGCTGAGCCTCCTCAACAACCTTCTTTTCTTCAGTTTTACTTTCTCTGTGATGATGAATGTGAAAGAAACATTCATTGTGGTATTTTCCCAGGTGTTAAGCCAGAATTAGCCAATTACAAAAGGAGCTACATGAACATAACAGGTATATTCAAGATTTCAAAGCTGCTGTTGATTCAGTTCCTAAAGACCAAAAGGAGTTAAAGGTTATAATTAATGCCGATAAAAAACCATCTTGAGAACACAAAGGTCGTTTCAATGCTTCAATTTTCTTGATATTTTATGTATAGGTTCCAAAATATAATATTACCGTCTGCCCAGCGAAGCGGGCGGGTATCAGCTAGTATATATATATGTAATATAAAAAATATGCAATTAGGAAATAATACGTTTAATTCACTTTTGCTTCACCAATTCTTTTTTATTATTCAAAAACATGAAATCATAGCACACAGAATATATATATCAAATTTCAAAAATTATTTTGGCGGATTGTTGGAAAAAATAATGTATTTTACAGAAACTGAATTCTTGTGATGCAGCATCCGTAGATTTATCCGATTTTGAGCACTAATACTTTTCACTCTAAAGCGCTCTGGATTTTCCCCCGCTTAATGCTTTTTCAGGGGCCGACGTCTTGTTTTAGAGCATAAATTAAACACAATTTAGATGATTGCACGATGATCACACTAGCGGTATTCTAGGAACGGTTGAGAGGGAAAAAATAATCACAAACACAAACGAAGAAGTAATCGAAGAATGTTGAAGAGGATTTCGGCGTCGAAGAAAAAGTGTAGAAGTGAAGGTGGATGAGGCACACATTTTCTTTGAAGTGGGATGTTCGTCTTCGCTGGAAAGGTATAAATTTTCTTATAGAAGATGGAAGGCCGTTGTCCCCAAGAACTGGTAATTCTCCTAATCTGCAGTGATCGTTGTTATCCGGGCCGGGAGCCCAAAAAAATTGTTGTAATTAATTCGAAAAGAGGTTCATATTTTTCTCGTAGGTGTTTATCCTTATTCTCTGGTGCTGAGCATCAAACCTTTCTCTTGTAATCATCCTGACCGAATCCTCATAAAATTTGTAAGTGGTATCCGTTTGGTCAAGACACCTACTTGTGCTTCAGAGTCTAGGGGAAGGGTATTACTTATTCGGTGTTCGCATTTACAAGTTCAGTGATGAGGCTCGAAGTTGAATAATTACTTTTAATCATGGATAGACGAGATGAAGAATATTTACAAAACTTCTGTATGTAAGTTATTTCGATTTTTAGAACTAGTTCCTGGGAGAAAGATGGATGGCAGCCCAATTCTATCAGATTTTGGCAATCGGCATTAGAACGCGCGCTGGCTTTCGGAGTTTAGCTTCATTCGAAGAAGAGAGAAGGCACAGAAGAGGAAGTAGAGTGCGAGAGGCAAACGCTTCTCAGTTTTGTTCAGGAATAAGGGATGCTAGCTTATCTTATAATATTGATTCGAGGTACCATCTATCGAGCAATTGAGGAATTAGTTTTACAATATCATTTAAAATACAGTAAATAAATTGATAATTAACTGATAAATCATATATATATATATATATATATATATATATATACTGTTACTATTCTAACCTTTAAAGGACATTTCGTCTGCTAGTGTGAATGTCAAAAACATTTTTTTTTTCAGTGTTGCTAAAAAAGTCACGAGTCTCATGAATCATGATCAGGACAAGTTAAGTTCTTGTAATCAGTGTTTTTGTGTTTTAAAAATTGCCTATTGTTATTTTTAATTAATATTTATGGTGTTTTGTTGTGGTCCGAAAGTATAGTGAAATGAGTTACGACTTTTAAAACTTAACAAGACCTTTATTAAAAACTAAAATAGGTTTGTAGTACTCCGAGGGAACCTTCGAAAACCTAGGGCTACGAAAACCTTAAATGGAACTCAAAAAACTCTCTTTTCTCCCTCTTCGCGGGTGCGGTACTCCCAGTTCAGCGTAGCGAAGGTTTCGGAATCATTACTCGGAGGGGAAGGGAGAACTACATCTCCCCACCAAACTCTGATGTTGCGTTTATTTCCAAATTTAACTCATCAGCTGAAACTCTTAAAATTAACACTCAAAATAATCACAAAGCAAAATTAAATCATAATCACTAACACTAAATTCTCAATAATAAATTAAAAAAGAAACAATACTTAAACGCAAATACTATTACACATTATCAAAAATCCTACACATTATAAAACATTAATTCATATACACTTCGTGATTTTAAAATGATTTAAATTAAAAAGATATTCTAAATGCGAAAGAATGGTAATACATGAGATAGCACAAATACACATACAAAGAAATCAGAAGAATTTCCTTGCGTTCAGCAATAACTGATAATGTTCAAACTAAGCGTGATAATACGTCTGGATGAGGCATTTTCGATCCCGCACAGAGTTATGTTAAATCTTTTCTGGGAGAATGCCCATCTTTGTAGTCTAGAAGACTGCGGTGCACTTTTTGTTAAAAATGGGAGCGGATTATGATCCGTATAGAATTCAATTTCGGTGCCGAACACCTACGATTCAAACCTTTTTCAACTCCATACAATCGCAAATGCTTCCCGCTCAATGGTTGACCAAGCTTGCAGGGCTTTGGTCAATTTTTGGCTTGTATAAGATAGAGGGTAAATCTTTTCATCCAACTTTTGGGATAAACAAGCAACAACGCGACTTATGAAGTGTCAGAATGAATGATGTTTGGCTAATTAATCAGAGGAGTATATATGGAAGGAGCATCAGCAAAAGCACCTTTTAATTTTTTGAACACTTCTTCATGTTTATCAGTCCATGGAATTTTGTCGGAGACTCTGTTTTTCGTTAACTCCGAGATGGGATACACTAGCTCCGAATATTGGGAGTGCACTCGTAATAGTCATTGCATAAACCGAGAACACTACGTAATTCTTTCTTATTTGCCGAAGATGCTAAGTTTCTTATCACACGCACCTTTTCTGGATCAGGCTGATGTCTTCCCGAACCGACAACGTCCTAAACAATTCACATGAGGCTTCAAGAAATTACACTTCTTAAGGTTTACAGTGAAATTTAATTCTTCCAATCTCAATAAAACGATGTTTGAATGCTTCAAATGTTCACTGAAATTTCTCAAAAATATGGCGTTATCATTTATATACGCAAGAGAGAATTCTCTATAAGGAGAAAGCACTTTATTCATTACCCGTTGAAAAGTAACAGATGCATTTTTCAGTACAAAACTCATGACTTTAAATCTATACATATGGCTGTGGTTTTTAAAGAAGTAAAATCTTTACTTTCTTCCGATATCGGGATTGCCCAATATTCCTTCAAAAGATCTAAAGTAGTTATTACGATAGCTCTGCTAATCCACTGTTGCGTCTTCCTTAGGGAAATCATTCGTTAACGTAGAGGGCGTAGAAAACTCTTGCTATGATCCTTATGTAACGTTCAAGCTCTGGAATAAATCATCCCCAATTGTTTTGAAATAATTATCGCTTTTCCTAAGTGTGTTTATTTTATCCACTCCTTTTTGTCATAATTCGATGCCCCAGAACGTCGAATTTTATATCTTAACAGTCTATTTTAAATTTGTCTTCATAATGATAATTTTTTTTATTCCCCTTTCATGAAATATATGCGTGCAATAACATTGATATTTTCAAGATTAACATGACAGTTAATTATTCTTTTACGTATTTCTTGATTCATTATTATTATTTTTAATCAATTGAGCTTCTTATTAGTTGATTGTATTTTACTTAGAAATTTTTGTATATTATTTTTGATCCTTTTTATAGCTTTTTATTATTAATAACAATTTTTAGTGAAAAAAAAAATATGGAACTGACTAACCACAATAAGGTACTGTGAAAATGAATATATTTTAATTCGCTGGATTCTTATTACATATTTGAATTTTTTCTCTCTTATTCTTTAGTATCTCGATTTAACATCCAAATATTTTGATTCGAAAAAATTGTGATTGAAATGCATTCCTCTATGTGAACGTAAAAGAGAGAGTTTCAGGATAGCCTGATTTAATACTTATAAATATTTCTCAGATTTGAAACGCTTATTTAACTACTTATTCTTTTAAAAATATTTTAAATTTAAAAATGAAGTTAATCAGTTATTATTAAGCTAACTTTATTAATTATTGAATTTCATTATTTAATCAAATTTACTTTTTTTCTTAAATTTTCTTTATTTTAATGCTACAATAAAATTATACCACACTTTTTAACAATATGCAAGTAAAACAAATTTTCCTTCTTAGGCCGTTTTATTAAAATTGGGCCCATCTTGAATCGAAGGTGTCCCACCTTTTTTCAGACATAGAATGAGCTTTACATTAATCAAATTGTCCAGAGAATATTTTATGAAAACTAATGAAATCCTAGGGGAGGGAGGGGGAGAATTAGAAGATAGTTTTGAAACTGTGTCACTTTTGCGAGCAAAAATGAGCTTTCTGTTTCCGAAGAAAAAAAGGTCAGGATTAAAATGTTACTTCTTAAATACACTCAAGAATATTGAAAATAGCGCATCAAAAAGGGAGCTTCTGATTGAAATGAAATTTAATAATGATACAGGTGAGATATTCACTTGATCCCAAAATCAAGACAATTGAGCAAACACAGTGTGTGCAACCAAATACATACAACTGCCGCAATACATGCCGCAACATAGTTCGGCATTGAATTGATTAGACATCAGATGTTATCCTGACACAGATAGGCCCACAAATCTTGAACAGCCATCTCCAAATCATAACCAGAGGGACAGGGTGGCATCTGGAGTTTCAGCTGGTCCCACAAATACTCTATGGTAGAAAGTACGACGAGTGGGTCGGCCATAGAAACGTCTGAACATGACAAAGGAAGTCTTGAGTTACTCGAGCTGTAAGGTGCAATATCGTGCTGAAAAATTGCTCTTGGAAGGTCATTTAGGAAAGATCCCGCATGAGTCGAATAATTTCATCAGAATAATGCTAGACCGTTAAGGTTCTACGTACAACAATTTGAGTGTACCGGCTACTAAAGGTTATGTCTCCCCAGACAATTACGCCTGCTCTGAGAGCATGTGTAGCGCGGCGATATGGATATAATTGTACCGTTCACCAGCGCGCCTCCACATCCATACACGGTTATCATCTGTCCTCAAATGGAACCTGGATTTATCACTAAACACCACATTTTGCCGATCTGTAGCCTTCCACGTGGCTCTGGCTTGGTACCATTGTAGACGGAGTTACCAATGTTTCCATGTTGAAGGCAGTACATGGAAAGGGTGCTTAGATTGCATATTCGTTTCCACAAGGCGTCTGGAAATGGTTTGTGAAACTGACAGCTCTTACATCTGAAGTCACTGCGGGATTCATAAGTGCTTGCCACACAATTTTTTGATCCTCCCCCCTCGTTGTCTTCCTAGTCGTTGACGCAGTAGCCAAGCGGCCGGTGGTTTTTGTCGAGTCGTGGATTCGAGTCTTGGTGCCACTAAAGACCCGCAGTGCAGCTGAGGCTGATGTACGTTAAATCTGATGGGGCTCAAAGTCCTTTCATCGGCGAAGTGTAGAAGTTAGGAGAGGGGGTGGCACTCACTTGACCAAAAGGTGTCGTCCTCGTCACTTGACCAAAGTTCAAAATTATGAGGTCCATCACCAACCACCATCGTGTTGTTTCTACTGCGACGTTAATAAAACCAAACTTTCCTCGTCGCTCCAGACCCGTTTCTCCGCATGTAGGTACTATTTCTTGTCCACTGCTCCAATCAAGTTTTGACGGTGCACTCCGAACGATCGACTTAGTGAGCAACACAGTGCACCGACCAGCCTGCGGTTTTCCTGCCGATGATTGGGGTCTTCTCAAACTCGCTCATCTGTGCGAGTTGTCTTCTCACTTGTTCACCTGGCATTCTTCGCTCAATAAGGTCCTTCTGGAGTCGGAATGAGATTTTTACGCTTATGAATCTACCACTACGTGCCAGTTTATATAGGACCCACGTCCTGATTGCAGTGCCACTGCTGGATGTGTTGTCATGCGCTCTGGCAACAAACTTGGATGATTTTCATTTCGGACAACCCTCAAATACTTTGCAAAGTCTCTTGATTGCTGCTAGCTTCCTTCTCTGTGGGCAGAGGAGGCTCGCTTGTTTCTCCACCATTGGGCAGAAGAGTAATCCCTCTAAATGGCAGGAATAAAGGTATTGCCACTGAAGTGGTAACTCAGATGGCAGCACAGCCTCGAACTACTGGTTGCATGAGCCCCTATGCAAACTTGCTTTCTTATGTCTGATTACTACATTCCATCACAAATCCCAGCTTGTGATATACCGACTACAATGGATCAAATGGACCTGCCATCTCAACCAGAAGCAGCCGTTGACGTCAATGGAAATTATCTAAAACGACACTATATACAGCAGGGAGGGGATACATATCAATTGCAGTAATGGCTGTAAAAACGATCCTCTCGAAATATTGTTCAGAAAGTCCCTCATCGTATCACCACAATTATACTGGAAGGGGAGTAAGCGGTGGCTCTCACCATTAATGGCTACAGAAATTAAAGTAATTTTTAAAAAAAACTATCCTGAAGGAGAACTTCTTTTGGCTTGGTTGCTTTCACGGCAATAATAGTAATAATAATAATAATTGAACAGTTCTATGCTTTTTGTTCGACACCTATATTTTCATATTCATTTAATATGTTCTAAATAAATTGATTTTTTAACGTATCATGTTTTTATGAATATTAAAAACATTTTAAAATGAGAATTTCACACTTTTAGGAAATTTAATGTTCCAATTTGAATAATTTTTTTTATCAGCTACATTATTCTGTAGTCAAGTTATAATATAATAAAAAAGTATTATTTGTTTAATTACTAGATTTAACAAATCAAAATCTTCCCGTATTGTTGTCAATCTTGCATATTATAATCATGCAATTTGTTACACATTTCATTTTGTATAATTATTTAGAAAGTAGATAATTTGTGATAAAGAACTAAATGTGGTAACCTGTCAATTGTTGATATCAAGAAAAATTAGCATTATTTCCCCCTCCCCTTATCAATTTTTCTTTTATCAGAGGGCATCACTCACCCGAGGCACCCTTATGATTTTTTTCTTTCCATGGGTTTACAGTCTTTGGTAAACACAGGTGACACACTCCAGGGATACCCTAGCGACCCTTATCTATTTTTGATCCTCCTCCTTGTTAACCCAAATTTTATCTTTTCTATATTTTCACACGTCTTGATCACAATTTAACATTTTACCAGCTTTACTTTCATTCACTTTTTTTTTTTTTTTTTTTGGTACAGCATGGCTTCACTTGGCTCTTGCGTCATTAAACTCCACCATCACTCGCTCACTTTGTTGCTAAAAGCTTAAAAAGGTAAGGACTATTTCTAAAATATATGTCTCATTTCTGAGGGTCCCCACCTTCTAGTTCAATTACTGAAAATCTGATAGTATTCGAAAACGGTGGGGGGGGGGAATCCTAATGACGAGACATATATATTTTAGAAATTTAATTTTTTTTTTTTAAAATTTTTTAATTTCCTTTTTTTAAATAAAAAAATTTTTTTTTTAAAAAAAAAAAAAAAAAAAAAAAGAGATCATTTACATCGCATGAATGGCTGATTTCCCTCAGAAAGTCTTTAAAAAGAAGTATCAATATGCTTATCCAGAAAGATTGAAAAAAATTGAAAAGTAAGTATGACATATCGTAAATTAATAATAATAATGAAAAAGTTCGAATCAAGGGGTTATTATTCACACAAGGATAATAAGAGTTATCGAATTCGTCAATTCTTGGTTAGAACTCGCTTGATTGATTGATTGTATTGTGGGATATGAAGCAACAATGACTATTATCCCCTGGAACTCGCTTAGAGATGCGCCTAGCGAATGAAACTTGGGGCCCAGAAATCATCAAAGAGAGAACAGCTGTTCTTACGGAGACAGGAGAGTAAAAGAGAGTCAGAATTCTGTAGGGTTATAGAGCTAAGCCAATTTCACGCCAATATTGGAAACTCCGACGCGAAGTGTTTCACTTCCTCCATTGAAGTCGTACTGTAAATAGAATTAATACTGAATGGATATCGAATAGATTATAATATTAAAAAAATATGACCGCCTATTAGAATCATAGATAAAAGAAAATGCTACAAGTATATTTCAAATAAAATAAGTCAATTGATTCTGCGATTATATGTTTAAAAAAAAAAATAAATAAAGAAGGTAAGTGGCAGTGGTAAGTAAGAAATTATCCAGAACAAGAAGAGGTTAAAATAATGATCATAAATGCGTGTTTCTTAATAAGTTTTGTTTCCTATAGAGCACAGTGTTCAACTACTTAATTTTAAATGTACTCCTAGCGATGATTAATAATACACTTCTTTTTTTTGTTGTAATCAAAATTTGTTGTGATCGTAATAAAGAGCATAAATTAAAACTTAATAAATTTGTATGTAATCTTACTTAATTGCTTGTCTTTAATATTAAAAGATAAATAAAATCTTAGAAAACACCATCAAAATCTTAAAAATATTTTGTTTCTTAAGAAAAAGTAAATAAAATTGACTATTAACTGTTGTTTTCTTTCCAGGTTAAAGTATTAGCTGTTATTTAATACAAATGATTCTTAATATTTAAAGGGTTAAGCATACAGAATTTAAAGAGATAAAAAAAAACTTGATTCAAAACATATTGAAAATACATGTTTTGAAGCATTTTTCAAATGCCAAATTAGAAATAATTAAATTGGTAAAATTTATTTAATTCTATTAAATTTCTAAATACTTGCACATGAGTAAATATCTCTTTCTAAGAGAAAATACCTCTGTGTGTTTGTTGCCTGCTTTATTTGTTCACTGACTGTTAGACTCATATTGTATGAATGTTCTGCTTTTAACTTTGCTTGTTTCAAATATTTTAAATCATACATATTATTTCTAATTGGCGTGGTTGGAGGATATCAAGAATTAAAAATATTTTTTTTTACACGATATTGATTTTATACGTTTAATTTTATAGTAAATAGCTTTTTATTCTATGCTTTATCCAGAATTTTACCTTTAAATTGTTTTAATTAATAGAATAGAAAATTCTTCGCACTGTGTGTGGCACATAATGTCCGATGAGGATTCAGTGCCAGAAATTTCAAGCAATTTATCAATTTAAATACATATAAAAGTATACTGGCATTCAAAAACAAGGACAGTTTATGAACTTTTCTCATCTTAATTCGTTATATATTAATATGACGCTAAATTATAAAATAACAGAAAAAATGCTTTCACAAGTGTATATATCACTTTTCTAACTTCTATTATTATTACTATTCTTTATATGCAGGTTTTCTTACTTTTCCGGTAAGTTATTTAAATTTGCTTTTGAAAAACAAATAAATAATATTTTATCTGTTTGGTAATCTTAAGACTCTTTTCATTAAAGGTCAAATAAACCGATCTAAACTTGGAACATATTTTCAGTCTGAAAATTGTTCCGATTATTGTATAAATTTGTGATGTTGTGATACACTGGTATAGAAAAGTTAAGCATAATTTCTTAACACGAAAAAAAAAAAAAAAAAAAAAACCCAACCATGAGTAAATATTAGTGAATTTGTTCGAAATAGCTTCTGGAAATTCACCTGTTCAATGTGAAACTTTGTCTTTATGATTTTAACTCTTTAGTCAACGTTTTCATGCATAAGAAACTTGCTCATGGATAAACCGCCTCACTAGGTATAAGCTGTTCAGACTAGTTTCGTGCAATTCATATGCTAAAGAATATTGTTAACAAACAAATAGAATGAATGATCAATAAATGGTCATATAAGGAAGAATCATTGGAAGGATCGAATTTGGACGATCACAAACTGAACTGTTTCGAATTCTGAATGTGCCTCAGTTCGTGAATTCATTGTTCCAAAGGTTTCAACGCGCGGGAAATTGTAACCGACAACCTATCCCGGGTCTGCCAAGAGTCACTATTCACCCAGACCGATATCTGATAATAACTATGCAACCTCAGCGAAACAGTTGTGCCAGGGAATTGAGTTCAGCACTCACAGTCGCTACAGGAGTACGAGTTTCTAGACAAACTGTTTATAGGAAACTCAGTCATGTTAACCTCTATGTCAGATGACTAGCAGTTTGCAATCCCCTTACATCTGTTCATTAACGCTTTCGTTTAGACTGAAGTTTGATACATCATTACTGGAGTCTGTAGCAAATCTCACGTTTGTCTGAATACTGATTCTCGTCTGTTAACGACACAATGAGAACGTGGAACACGTTCCAAGAAACATCATATAAAGGCTTAGTTTTTGGTCTAGAGGAATTATGGTGCGTGCAGGCATTATGCTGGACTGACGAACGGACTTAATATCTTTGAGAGGGGGTCTGTGATTACTAAAAATTACAGGCATAAAGTTCTTGAGCCTTATGCTCGCCTGTTTCGAGATGCCCTCAGTCCCTACTTCATATTTATGAATAACAACGGACCTTATCATTGTGCAAACCTGATCGACGATTTCCTTTCCAATGCATGCCATGAACAGTTTACTCACCTGAACATCGAACATGTGTGGGTTCGAGAGACATCTTGCAGACCTTCTGCTCTCACCAAGTTCCGTTACAGAACAATAAATAGTTATTCGTGTTCATTTGGAATTCTTTGAGCTTATAACCCACCCACAATGTCAGAGCAAGTGCGGGAAATCATTGTGCAGTGTGTCTGGCTATGAGAGGTGACCACACATCTTATTAAACTTCTGCATAAACTTTTTATTTCATTAGTTTTTCACTAAACTGTGAACACCTTATGCCCAGTTTTCTTTCAAAACGCTTCTTTGAATAATAAAAGAGATAATTATTTTCTTTTACAACGTTCTTTTATTTTATAACCGTTTTACACTTGCCTATCGCGTTTCCCATAATCCGACTTAGATTTCTTCCATTAATCACACATTTACCAATCATGTTTAACTTCTGGGCACAAAAATACATCCCCTAATTATACAGTATATATTTTTAAGGCTTAGGAAAATTCCAGAATATGCATTTTTTCACCTGGACATGTAAAATTTGAAAACCGTTTAGAGTGACAGTATAGGAGACGAAATACATAACACATTACTTTATATTATAAAATTGGAACAGACTGATACTAAAATGAGCAGTGTTTTTTTTTTTTTTTTAACATTCTACTTTCTAAAGGATTGATAAGTCAGATTATAATGTTAAGATTGGATCGATTTTTTTATTGGAAAAAGTTTTCCGATTTTGGTTCATGTTCCTTAACAATACGCGAAGACAGCCTTAAATGACAAACGAAAAAATTTATGAACGAATTTAATTATTTACTTAATGTCATACACTTTTTGCTCATTTAGAATGAAATATCAGAACAAATACAAGTGATGATTACTTTTGAGAAGTAGATAGCTAAGGAAAATAGCAAAGGAATTGCTTGTTTCAAGTTTGTTCCTTTTATACAGAAAATGCAATAAGCTTGAGTTTAAAGTAGATACTGCTATTTAAATAGGAGAAATAGTACAGTTTAAGTAATTTTTTTATACGTAAGCACAATCGGTTTTTACAGTAAAATGTTGTGAATGGAAAATTATCTTTCGCTAATAAAATGTACACAGTATCTTTTTATAAGGAACATTATAGATGTATAGAACATTATAAGGAACATTTATAGATATATATCGGTTCTATTAAATCCTAAAGATACAAAGCATCTTTTTTAATCGGAAAAAAAAAGTTTACCAGCCGACAAGCATTTTTTGATTTACATTGAATAATTTTTCTTTGGGAAACTATTTATCGAAACAGATGATACTCTGTTAAACTTATACAATTTGACTTTTTAAAAAAGATTCTTATAAGTCTTTTTTAGATATAAGCACATTTTTCTTCTACCTATTTCCAATCGAGTCAATTGTTTTGGTATGAGAAATTACAAATATTTGGAATATTTTATAAATTTTTTGAAAAAGGACGTCTCGATTTTATGAGAAAATTGGGACAATTTACTGTCAGACTTTCTGTTTTCCCAAGTTTTGATCAGCGGTTTCACATTAAAGGAGCACTGCCTAAACAGACAAACTAATTCGTTAAAATAAATATCAACGATAGAAATAATCGAAAATAATTGGATGAGATCATCATTTACTTTTCCAAGGCGTATCTCAGACTACTTACAAAAGAATCATTAGACATCAAATCAAATAAATGAATGTTTAAAACCCTTTGAAGAACGGTATATGAAAAACATTAAATTTTAGTTAAAATTCATCTGATATGCATTAATACTGTTAAAAGGACACAATTCCAAGCGGTAAAATTCATTTTTATTTATTTCCTGATTTTTAAGACCCGGTATATATAATATACCACCGCCCCTCTAGGACATCTTATTTGTATAATCTTCTCTGTTTTATATTTCTTCGAAGAAATAATAAATACTTTTATAAAAAGTTATATTATTTTAGTTAATTTGTGTAATATTAGGATCATAAAATACTTTTGAAAAAATGTAAACTTTATGATCAATTTTTATTTCTATGAGAGATTATTTGTGTGAAAATGTGTTAAATAATTTAAGTATAAGTTTCTTTTATACAAATGTAATTTTTATATTTGATGATAAACTATATTATAAACTTAATGAACCAAATGTAATTGAAATGCATATACAGTTTTATTTAAAATCAGGCATATTTTTTATTGCATATACTGTAGAAATATTTTTTCTTACTCACTTGTTTCAGAAGGAAACTCCAATCCATCAGAAGGGACTCTTCAAACAAAGCAAGTTTTTTCTCTATCGAAAGTCTCCGTGTAGGCATTCTTTTTAGGACATATCTTAGAAATACATATATTTAACACTTTAATTCTAACAAGATTATAAAGCGACTTTAGATAAAATTTGAATTTTTCTGAAATAATTATGTACCCTTTTGTAAGAAATCTGAAAAATTCATGAGAAGAAACAAAAACATGAATTCTTGGAACGCTAGATAAAACTAAAATACACTGTTGTATGTATGTTCTCCATAAGAGTTTCTGAATTATTTACAGGATGTGTACTCAATTCTTTCTTTCTCTTTAATCTCTACTAAAGCGGTATTCCTAGATCTTTTACAGTTTAGAAAGAATAATCTCATCTTTCAATGTTCACATCTAGCACCAAAACGCTGATGGCTCTGTGCTTCTTACGAAGCGGGTATCTATTTGCTGTATTGTGTCTTTTGTTCATGATTGCCAATCGACAATGATTTACAATTCAATTTACTTTGATCCCTTGGTAAAAACTGCCGCTAGAGGCAATGAGTTCCTATTGTCGGCCTCTTATCGTCTATTTTTATCTCATGCGAACACTTTATGTCATCATCGAAAACAAGGCTCGTGTTTATCAACGACAGCGAGTCCCTAATCTGCTGTCTCCAGCCAGTCCTATCTTACACGTCTCCGAAAGCCGTCCGTCCCTAAACTATTTTTTTGCAATAGTTTTAATTTTGAGAAATTATTTTATCCCCAGCGCTTTTGTTTGTTGTCTTTTGGTGGGCACTCACCCCATTGATAAATTTCTATTCCTGTTTTAAATTTCTTTCCTTCGGAGAGTAAGTCATTTTTGCCACACTAATTTACCGTTAATTGTCGCTAGCTCGCGGTTAATTGAATGATTTTTTTATTAACACCGCACTGAGAAGCAAAACGGAGGTTATTGGTGAAGGATCTCGTAGTTTTGAGTCTTGGTCAAAGGATGAGAACGACACCTCAACAGACTCTTCCATCTCAGAACTTCTACACCCACCAACGAGAGGGCTTGGAGCCTCAAAAGATTTAACTGGCACCAGTCCCGCTACACGGTGAGTCTTTAATGACATCAGGGCTCCAATCCACGATTTAACACGAGCTCGTGGATGACGAGACTCATAACTTTCACACTGGCGCTATGTGGAAGCTTGGGAAGTGAAGTGCCAGTTTAAGGGAATTCCTCAAGACTAGAGCTGGGCTTAAAATTTCGACTTTCACCGACATTATTTCTTGTGTGGCTTTTTAGTACGATATTTAATAAGCACTAAATAAATGAAATCCAATTGATTTTTATAGTTAACTACAAATATTTGATATGAATCTATGACTTTTGCAATTTTTTATTTTTTAAACTTAATTTTGATTGGATGTTTAGCAATAAAATCGTGAGAGATGATGCGAATAATATTTGTTTCAAGATATAGAAAATAATGGATATTGAAGAAGTTATATAAATTAATCAGATTAGAGATGGGAAAGACAAAGCTAATCAGTCGTCTAATTTTTCTAATGAAGAATTTTTGAGCATAAAATAATTTCTTTAATAAATAATATATAACAGAAGTAAAGAAGTTATTAAGATACATCTGAAAAATTTAGAAAATTTTAGGATGTTTTATTTCTTCATTTTATTTATTCACAGTTTTTTTTCCTTTTTTTTTAAAGAACAGAACGATGTAAATGGAAATGCTTCTAAAGGCTTTTTCAAAATATTTTCTGTAATGAATAATGTATTTTTAATTGTCTTTGAATCCAAGGTAAATTGTTTAATTAGTACCTGTGTGGTAATAGTACGAGAGAGAGAGAGAGAGAAAATGGAAAATAGCTTTTCTTTTTAATCTGTTTCATTTGGGTCTATGGTGAAAGAGCCAAATGGATTTTGAATTGAAATTCAATGAGTATTACTTTTAGTTTGAAGACAGCTGTTTTGTGTTATATTTTAGAATGAATGTAATAGACAACTACATTATGTTATATAATACCGTAGAAAACAGACTCAGGTAATTGAAGACTGATTAGTTAACATTTATAATGATTAACGAAAAATCACAAACGATCCTATCTTTCTTTAATCTGTCATATTATTTAACTAAAATTGAGACCGACAGCATTCATTCTAAGGTATGATTGCTGTTGGTCAAGTAGAGTTCTCTCGTATTTTAAGAATGATTGAGATGAGAATATTCCGTGGAAGGTACACAAGTATGACAACCGTTACAACAGAAAATTCTTATATTGAAGGATGGCTTAGTGAATTAAAGAAATTAAGTATTATGGGATTAAATTTGCTAATGATTAATTATACAAACAGTCAACAGATCTTAACTGGTAAATAATTAGTAGCATTCGCATTCTAGTTTCAAAATTAAAGATATAAACATTTTATTATTTATAATTTATTTTTTTTACGGTTTTGATCTGTAAGCTTCCCCTTAATTTGCATGCCTCCATATTGTATCCACGTTCACGTGGACTCATATTTCACGGACAGGATATTATGAACAATTTTGTCTCTAAAATGCAAAACAAAGGGATACTTTTAAGTTGTATTCAGTGGGTGGGAATGTTCAATCTTTTTTTTTTCTTTCTTTGTTTTTAACGTATTATTTTTTTCAAAGATATATTGAAAAAAAATTATGTTTTTTTCATCAACTGTTCCTTAAAGTTTGCTTAAACTATCAGCATTTATTAATTGTCAAAGAGAGAGAGAGAGAGAGGAAAGAATGAAAACTTCATGTGTATCAGAATGGTATAACTAAATATTTTATGTGAATATAACCTAATTCATCACTTTTTTATATTTATGAAAATTAGAAATTTACAAAATTTAACAGTAAATATTTATTTATAAAATTATTTCGCCAAAACTAAAGCAATATATAGTCAATTCTAAGATTTGAAGCTAAGAAAACCAGTACTCTGGCATATACACTAAATTTTGAATAATTAAACTAGGGAGAAAATAATGAAACAAATCATCAAAATATATAAGAATAGGTATGTTAGTTAATATACATTCATTCTGAAGTATCCATAATATTTTTACTTACACATAATAAAATTTTTAAATATAACTAGATTTAAAAAAATGACCAATAAATGTATAAAAGTACATACATTATAAAATTTACAATATTTTTTCTTTGCGTATATATAATTTACTGCGCTCAAGTAGTGAATATTTCATTTTTGAAATTAAATTCATGAAAAAAAATTTAGATTTTAAGTACAATTCTGGCGACATCCACTTCATTTGCTCGTCGTTTTACCTGCTTTTGGAGGCCGTGATAGCCTAGAGGTCATAATCGCGAACTCGTGGCCTGCGTTGTTTCGTCAAATCGTGGGTTCGAGTCTTTTTGTCACTGATGACTCGCCGTGTAGCGGGGCTGTTGCATGGTAAATCTGTTGAGGCTCAAAGTCCTCTCATTGGCGGGACGTGGAAATTTGGAGATAGAGATGCCAATTCAGGTATCTTCCTCACCACTACTTAGGTTCAAAATTACGAGGTACGTTGCCAATAACCCTCGTGTTGATTCTCAGTACAACGTTGACAATCAGTCAATCAATTAACTGTTTATGAGTTCCGATGAGTTAATAATTTCTTTACGGTCGAGTTTCTTACTTCTCTGAATCAAAAACTTACATTCTGAGCATGATCTTTTGGTCTCTCGTTATTTTTAATGTTTTAAGATGCTCCAATCTTTTGTTTTATCTTTACATTACTGTTTATAATTTTACATTTTAATAGTCTTATTATTTTGAATTTGAATAGTCTTAGTCTGTAATTGGCAACTGTAGTCAATTATGATATTTTATTTATTTAATTACGATGAGGTGGTATGTTCTATTTAATAGAATTAGGAACATTATGATTTGTACTGCAACGCCATCTTTAGATTCGAGGTTAAGAAAATTAGGTTAATTATGTATTGATTTGTCTGGAAAGTTCGTGCTGGTTTTTCATAGGTGGCGTAAGGACAGATCTGAATACACCAGAACGATTGAAAACAAATGGCCAGCGTATATATCATAAAAAATGGTACTTTAGGTATATTTGAAAAAAAAAAAAAAAAAATTGGTTACGATACGTTAGTTTTTATCAGTTTATACGTCTTTGAATATGGAAGGAAGCAAAATGCATTAGACATTTAACTCTTACCGGAAAGACAAGTGGTAAACAAAATATGAATTGTTTGCGAAGAAAGTGTTGTAGCCGAAATAACTAAGCAGAAGTGGTTTGCTAGAATTAAAGCTGATGGTTTCAACTTTAAAGATCAATAACACCCTCGTAGGCCATCCATCACAGATGAAATTAAGATTAAAACACTGATCGAGAAAAACCTACGCTAAACGACGTGTAAATCAGCAGAAATATTTAAAATATCAAAATCCACAATTCACGGACATTTTGTGAAACTTGGCTACGTGAGCCGTTTTGATGTATGAGTTCCACACGATTTAACGGAGAAAAATCTGCTGGATCTCATTTCCATTTGCGAATCGCTCTATAAACGCAACGAAGAGACACCATATTTAAAGTAAGTTGTGACGAGGTATAGAAAAAAGGATAAAAGTCTTAAGTTTATTAGAATGAACCATTTTTAGTCACCTTCAAGAGCCTGTCTTCATCTATAGAAGGTTATGCTCTGTGTATGGTGGGATTGGAAAGGGATCCTGTGTCGTGAGCTTTTATCAGGCAGCGAAATAATAAATTCAGAGATGTAATTTTTTTCAAATTAGATGAATTAAAAACAGAAATTGAACAAAAACGTTCCGAAATAGCGAATCAGAAGGGCATCTTGTTTTATCAGAGCAATGCACAGCCCCATGCGTCTAATAATTCGACTAAAATTGTTGGAGCTCGGTTGAGATTCTCTACCTCATCTATCATAGTAACCCTATCTCGCACCCTCTGATTTCCACCTATTTTGACCATTATAAAATTCCCTTTCTGCAAAAAACCTCAACTCTTTGATCGAGATAAAACTCACGTAGAAAAGTTTTTCGCTGAAAACCCTGAGAGGTTCTGGAAAGAAGGAACTTATAAGTTACCTGAGAAATGGAAAACGGTTGTAAAATAGAATGAAATCTTATAATTTAATAAATTTACACAAAAATTTAAATTTTCTGTGATTTAATTTTTCTTCAAAATCGATACAAACTTTCCGGATAACCCAATATTTTTAATATAGCGAACTTTTATTTTTTCGCAATAAATTACAAATATGTCAATACGCACTTAAGCGCCAAACCAGGCAACCTAGAATAATTTTACCATTACACGTGTACCAATGAGAGACAGTCATTCTTTACTCGAGCGAAGAGGAAACTGAGAGTGTGCCTCAGAAGCAACACCAAAATTTGAGCTCACTTTAACGCCTGGAGCGATTGATCCGTCATCATACTGTAAACGTAAACATTGCAATGAATGATTTAATGAAACTTAAGAAGCAATGCCAATAATTTACTTATCGTTATATATTTTTGCATTTATTGTGTTCGTAATTTTATTGTTGATTATTTTATTAATTGCGTTCTCGGGAATGAAAAATATGGCACATATTACTAGATTGGAGGAAGAAAAATTTTATTTGGACTTATCTACTGAACCACCAACAAAAAAACTTTTTCCAACACTTCGTGAAGAATCTTCTATATATCTTTCAGTTATAGTTCCTGCATATAATGAAGAAAAGCGTTTACCGGCAATGTTGGATGAATGTTTGGAATATCTAGAAAACCGGCGTTCAAGTAATTCAGATTTTTCCTACGAAGTAATTATTGTTGATGATGGTAGTTCAGACAACACTACTAAAGTAGCTTTAAGTTATGTCAGTAAAATTGGATCTGGAACAGTTAGAGTTTTAACGCTGTTAAAAAATCGTGGTAAAGGAGGTGCAGTTCGACTTGGTATGCTGAGTGCTCGTGGAAAGTTTTTGTTGTTTGCTGATGCTGATGGTGCTACAAAATTTAAAGATATTGTTAAACTGGAAAAAGAAATTATTGAAATGAGTGCCGAAGATATAAGTTCAATTGTGATTGGCTCACGTGCTCATCTGGAGAAAGATGCCATTGCATCTCGCTCACTGTTTCGAACCATTCTCATGTATGGTTTTCATTTTTTAGTGTGGTTATTTGCTGTGCGCACTGTTCGGGATACTCAGTGTGGTTTTAAGATGTTTACTCGTGAATCTGCTCGATCTTTGTTTTACGTCCTGCATGTTGAACGCTGGGCATTTGATGTGGAATTACTCTACATTGCTGAGAGAAAGAAAATAAACATCAAAGAAATTGCTGTAAATTGGACAGAGATTGAAGGATCAAAATTAGTCCCATTCTGGAGCTGGCTTCAAATGGGTATTGACTTGGTTTTAATCTGGTTGAAATATCAAACACGTATTTGGAAAATTTCAGACTCTAAAAAAGAATCCTGAACAAAGGCAAATCGAAAAAAAACTATATCAAGCAATTCCAACTCCAAAAGTGATATATTTAGTCTGTTGGTGTAATTAAAAAGTGTATTTTGTACAACTTTCTATGTATTAATTTTAGTTTATTACAGAAGAATTTTCTATGATTATAAACAAGATCCATTTTTTTTTCATTCATTCATTCATGGTAGTCTAAATTATATTGTTAGAATGTGGTTTATTTAGTTATAATTTAACTTAAAATTGTTATTAAATATAATTAAATGTTGTATTAATAGAATAAATGTTTAAACTACTTTATGGATAGTCAATTGTATTTATTTTAGATACATAAGAATAAGTTTGGTAGAAATATATTTTTCAGATATACAAAATAGAAAAAATATTTATTATTTAGAGATTTAATTTATTTTTTATAAAGATTTATTTTTAATAATAATTTGTAAGAAAATAAATAGTTTTCAATAAAAAAATTTGAGAATTGAGATTCTAAAATTAATAGTTATCAGTAATGCTAACAAAATTTCTAAGCTTTATTTTCAGACGTTTTATAATCAGCTGATTTTATTAATGTTGTTTCTGCCATAAAAATCAATGTTCAGTTTCTTAGTGTTATTAAATTGTCATGTGTTGTGAAACAATCTTTATATTTCATACATTACTACTTAAGTTTATTTTATATCAAGTGAACAGTGGACATTTAAAATATCGAAACAAATTTTTAATTCTTTTGTAATAATTATATATATTTTTTCAATATTTGTTGACACACATTTGATATTGTGTGTGTGTGTGTTTTAAAAAATTTTTCCTTTTATATTCTAAGATGAAAATATTTGTCCTATTATAAAATAATGTTCTCATATCTTGAAATTTGTATAATTGTAATTATATATTTAATTATTGAAGTTCAGATGTATTTGTTACTTATGCTTATACAAAATAATGAATTCAAATAAGAATTTAATTAAAAAAAAATGAAGATAATATATTACTGAAAAATATCTTTGTCTCTCATGACGGAATGATATATTTCAGTATGAATTGAGTACTTGTAATAATATCGTAAAAGAAAATTGATAAATTTTTTGTTTCAATTATATTACTCTATATTAAGGCACTTGCCTTCTTCAGGTAAGTATGGGCATCATGACCCCGAGGCACTTTAGTGATCTTTTTCTTTACCATGGGGTTTACTGTCTTTGGTAAACACGGGTGATGCACTCCCGGAATACCCTAGCGATCCTTCTCTATTTTCGACCCTCCTTCTTGTCAACCATTTTTGCCTTTTTTTTTCAACTTCACATCTAGACCACAGTTTAATCTTGTTGGGCGCAGCATAGCCATATCTGGCTCTTGCGCCAATAAACTTTACATTCACTCACTCACTCTATATTAAAGCATTTTCTTTTAATTATTGTTTATTGGTTCTCAAAATGCAGTGTTATCTGATTTGAAATGAAGATATTGCTAAAAACAAAAATGAATAATTGATTTAGATGCTACATTATGTATATTTTATATCCCATAGCTGTGAATAATTATCAGATTGGAAGAAATGTAAGTGTTATCTTATAGGCTTGTATGTTATACGGAATATTGACATTAAGCCTTGCATATTTAATCAAGATTTTTTTTTTTAATTGCTTGATGCTGTGCTAGAATTTTTTTTTTCAAAATACCAACTATATAGGCCAATCTTGCTGAAGTTATAAATGTAGCAATATATATTGGGCTACATTTATATAAAACACTGTATGAAATATCACTATGCTGATTTATATTTCCTAAAATCGGAATAGCTGAAAATAGTTTAACTATAATAAAAAATTTTAAAATCTCGCAAGCTCTAAAATAAATTTTTAAAATTTTCTTTTACTTAATATTACAGAGCTGTCTAAATTTTGAAGTTAATTGTGAAACTATAAAAACTTTACTCTTTTTATAACTTTCATACAAATAGTTTTGATTTCAGATGGTAAAATTTCGATTTTTGCCAAACAATGAGGATAAGTCATTTTTTCCATTCTCATTTATTAATTTAGTGATTCTCATTCTCTTAACTTTAAAGATGTAAATAGAACAAAATGTTTGCAAATAAAAAAAAAAAAACTTTTTAAAATAATATAACAAACATTAAACTTGTAAAAAATGGGAATTTCTGAAATAAATTATTTTTCAATATTAAAATTTCACACATATGTTATGTTTGTAATTTTAAAAAAAGCCTGTCATAAAAAAATACTGTGTAAATATTAAAATAATTACTGCTATAAATAAAGTTATTAATCTCTAATATTAATTAAATTAAAAACAATTATGAATTCATGGAAGAAATGTCTAATAAATAATGATCAATCAATGTCTCTTTTTTTAAATAATAAAATCTATAAATTTCTTATAAATCTCTTATTTTCTCATGTGGCCATTGTAGCTTAGTGGGTCATGATCATAAACTCTAAGGCAGCATTGTTTTCATCAAGCTGTGGGGTTGTGCCTGATGCCACTAGAGACCCAATGTGTAGCAGGGCTGATACGTGTTAAATCTGGTGAAGGTTCCAAATCCTCCCAATGGTGTGATGGGGAGAGGAAGGTGCCAGATCTGGTGTCAGCTTTGTCATTTGACCGAAGTTCAAAATTATGAGGTCCATTGTCAATAGCCTTCGTGTTGCTTTTCAATGCGACATTAATAAAGCAATCACAATCATCATATTTATTTTCTTTTTCTATAAATTTTTTTAAGAAGTTTAGTGTAGAATTATTTTTAAAATATTGTTTACTGAGGTAATTAAATTTATTATATCGTATGTAGCCATTTATTAAATGGTTGGTTTATTCTTTGTAAGTTAGAAAAAACTAATGATATTAAGTTCTTTTTTGTATTTATTGTAAATATTTTTGTTTAAGTAATTCAAGATTTTATTTAGATGGATGGAAACTGTACTGACTCTAAAAGAACAGAAAGTCATTTGAAAAGAAAATTGAACTTCATTTGTTCTCTATATTGTAGTTCTGTTTTACAGTAATTTTTTTTGTCTGCTTTACAATGTTCAGAATGAGAATACATGTAACTTTCTTACTGCTATTAAATACAAGTTAAATGAATTTTGTTTATTCTAGAGTAAAGGCTCTTAATCTTTTAAGAATGTGGACTCATTTAAAAAGCAATTAAATACTCAATTCTTACAAATTATTTGTATATAATACAATAGTAAAGCATAGGAAATAAAAAGTTTTTGTAAAGCTCATTCATTTCTAATTTTTGAATACATGGAAGTATGACTTTAACCCTAATAAATTACAATTTAGAAATGTCTCGCTAGTAATCCTATTTATGGAAATTATTAATGGTATTAATTATGATCAAATCTCACATATTTTATACATTCTTACAAGATGTGAGAATCACATGTTGTTATGTTACAAGATGTAGGAATTTTCAAATCTTATGAAAATTTTAAAGAATGGTGTTTGGGTTGATATAAAGTCCTATCTTTTTAACCTGCATTTTTAGAATAAAAAAAAAATGTTTTCTTGATTTTTTTGTCACTTACAAATTCAAGAATAATGGAATAACTAGTTACTCAAATGAATTAAATATGAAAATTTTTGATGATTATCTTGATTTCTGACCCATACACCTTATGAGGCTTTACTCAAGAAAATATGTATTTATGTAATTTTGCTATGGTGTAATGCTTTGGATGTTATAGAATTTATTCTTTATTGTTTAAAACTATTATAAAGGAATCTGGATTTGACAGGATGTGGTGCATATTTTTTTTTATATACAATTTGAGACTTAAAATTGTATTGCTTTGAGAAAGTTTTTATTGTTGATGATGCATTTCTTTATTAGGTGCAATTTGGAGTGCTTGAAATGCTTAAAAATGATTATAATTAAAGGGCACAAAGTAGTTTTTTGATGATTTTTTTTTTATATTTGTAATTCATTCCAAAGAAATGGAAGATTACAGTCAAGAATGTTTTGACTCTACAATTGAAAATTCTTTTGCATGATATTTAAAAGAATAAATATATTTTGGTCTTTATTCTAAGTTTTTTGAATTGATTATATCTTCTAACAAATTTTTTTGTTTACTTTGATTGTTAAAGTAAAGATTAATTTAAAGATGGGGAGAGTTTTGTGGATCATATGTATATTACAACCTTTCAGATGAATATAACTTTTACAGTGTATAGGGGACCTTTTTAAAAGTTATTTTCTTTATTTAATTTTGATTGGTATATAAGATTTTATTATCAAATTATTAGCTGCAGTGGATATTAATAATTCTTATTTTTAGTAGACTTTAGCATCTCTTCTGTTACTTTCTATTTACATGTATTACATACACAATATAACTTTAATGGGATTGGGTTGTACTATCATCGAAAAAATAAAATAAATAAATAAAAATGAAAATATTAAAATAAATGAATAAAATAAAAATGTCAAAACAAATAAAATAAAAGTGTTAAAATAAATAAAATAAAAATGTTACAAATAATTAAATGAAATAAAAATGTCAAAACAAATAAAATAAAAATGTTACAAATAATTAAATGAAATAAAAATGTTACTAATAATTAAATGAAATAAAATATTAAAATAAATAAAAATAAAAATGTTAAAATAAATAAATAAAATAACTGTAGCAATTCTATTGCATAAAACCAATATCACTTGAAAATAATTTCATGAAAATTTGGATGTAAAGGTTTCAGGATATATTAAATCGAATTATAGAAATAGCTTTTTATTGTTTAAATTAATGTTTTTTTTTTTTTTTTTAATAATTATTGAATTTGTATATTTTTTCTTATAGCATTTCTGTTTCCTATTTTTAAAATATTTTTAGAATTGGAAAATAATTATCTACCAATGATACAAACATCTGAGTGTTGAACAAAAAATTTAACACCCTCAAATTCCTGAAATACTAATTTAACATTAGGGAACTATTTTTTAAACCTCCATAATCCTGAAATTATTTAAGCTAAATTAAAGGAATTTTAAATTCAAGCTTACGCAAAAATGTTACTAAAAAAAAAGCATCCGTAATGAGATATAATACTCGTTCAGCGGTTAACTTGTTAATTAAGCCATTAACCCCATAATTTAGCACCCCTTCGAACTATTAACAGTGATATCAATTTCCTCTGGGTTATAATAAGGATTGTTTTAGGGGATCAGATTGTCCTGATAGTAACATTTATTTATTTTTTTCTATGTTAGAAGTACTTTTGCTGTGCAATATTTATTAAAATTGAAGAATTACATGTGAAACTTATTTCGTACCTATAAGATTTATACAAAGAAAAGTTGACATTTTAAAGTTTATCCGATTGAAATATTTTAAATGTGGCTGTATTGAATTATAAAGTAATTATTGTAGCGTAATTGCATTACAGTTATTAAAAATATGAGACAACTGTTTCGCAAGTCTCAATGTAAACGGACGAAATCAATGTTTACCGCCCAATGGGTACTGAATTATGATGTTAATGGATTTACTATCATTAAGACAGTTAATCAACTTCTAAACAGATTTTTTTTCACGCAATAAAATAAAACCTGTAAGTTGCAGAGGGCTTAAAAAGTGGCTCCCTTTATTTTAAATCGGGTTTCTGACATTATTTGAGGGTATAAAATTTTCTATTCGACACTTTTTAAGGATGCTTACGAGTCAGATCATTCGATAATTATTTTCCAATTCTTAAAATAATAATTAAAAATAAAAAAGTTATTTAACAGCACTTGGATTATTCAATAGTTACTGAAATGCGAAATGTAACACACCAAAACTTATAAAGATTTGGATTTCTCTTGTCTGCAAGCGCCTTACTCCCAAATATTGTGCAATTTCCTCGAATTGGTTAAGAAATAATCGAAAAAGAGGTTTCTACTTCCTATTTTTTTAGCGTTAAAAGGGGCCGTAAACTTGTTTATAATTCTTAATTATCTGTCAGATGAGTTTGTTCGTAAACGCAAAATATGAACAACCTCTGTTTTATTTTTAAATATATTTTGCATAATGATTGGGAAAAAAAAGTAAAACTGCTAATTTTTCAAGTATGATTCCGTAAAAGTTTCCCCCTTATAAATATCGTTATCTTTGCCGAATATTTTAATGCACGTTTCTCGATCCCCTTCAAATAAGATTAAATGTTTAACACATTTTACAGATAAAGATTGGAAATCATAAGTTATTGCCTCTGTTTTTTTTAATAATTATCTTAGTATTTATACAACTCCAGTGTTTTTATGAAGCAAATTAAAGGAATGACCGAGACAAGAACAAAAAATACATCCCTCAGCATAATTTTATATAATTGCTCCCAATGGATTCTTTGTCGTTAATAATATTTGTTTTTTTTTACACAAAATATAGCTTTATGGCTTGCAAAGTGGAGAATACACGGAGTTTGGTTGAATATCAGATCAAATTAATCGACAGTGTTACAACGTAAAATCTGAATGAGCATTACCTTAACTCAAAACTATAAGATATTTTTGAGGCATACATAACCAAATGTAGTTTTAACACCATTTGATAAAGGTTATTTTCATATAATTTTATGATGCACATTCAATCTGATCCACAGTGGTGTTCAAAATTAAGGGAATTTGCATATTTTGTCCAATTTCATGAAAAGAATTGAACGATATGTAAAAATACTGTTTCGAAACAAAGATGCAAATGTACGTCGAATACGTAAGCGTATACGTGTACGTGTACAAGCGTATACGTGCGGAACTAGTCGAAAAACAGGCTCATCTTGCCGAATTTCTTGGTTTTTTTTTTTTTTTTTTGCAGCAATAGCTTCACTTAATATTTAAACGGTAAAACTGATTTACGATCAATGATTAGAGGATGGAATGAGGTGACGAACTCTGGGTAGGCTAGAAGCGGGTCTGTCTCAAATTTAGATTTGCAGAGAATTCGATTTAACTCCCAGCGTCGTGTCCAACTTATGGAAACAGCTTAAGCATACCGGATCCATCGAGAGAAAGCTTGGCAGGGTCGTCCAAGAGCCTTGACGGCCAGAGAAGATCCCCATATGTCCATTACGGCGAGGCGTAACAAGAATGCAACAGCTTCTCGAATCTCTCGTGAATTGATGCGGCCACAGGAACCCGATTTCAAGGGTGACTGTTTCCGGAAGACTTCAGGAGAGAGGTCTGTTAGCAAGAAGACCTATTGTTTGTGTCCCGCTCAGTTCAGCGAACAGGAGAGTCCGCTTAAAATGATGCAGAGATCATACAGATTGAATCACGAATCAATGGGTGACCGTTCTCTTCACTGATGAGTCCCGGTCCAGCCTAATCAGCGATTTTCACCGTAATTTCATATAGAGGGAACCAGGTATCCCTTACATGCCCTCCAATGTCCAGGAAATCGACCATTAAGGCAGCGGAGGCTTGATGGTCTGGGCAGGCATCATTTTGGATGGCCGCACACACCTGCATATTTTTGAAAGATGTAGTACGATTCTCTAGAGGTATAGAGAAGAGGTCTTGGAGCCCTTTCAGGGGTCCAATTGGTCATGATTTCCTTTTATGGATGACAACGCGAGGTAACATGGAATTCAGCTGGTCGATGAATTTCCGGAAAGTGAGGTTGTTCGCCGGATTTAATGGCCAGCCAGATCTCCAGACTACAGTCCTATAGAACATGCCTGAGACGCTCTGGAGAGGGCAATTGCATTTCGCAAGCCCCCTCTGAGAGCCATCCAAGATCTAAAAACAGCGATGCAGAACGAGTGGGACCAATTGCCACATTAACTCAAACTCCTTCATTTCCAGCATAAAATCAAGTTGCGAGGCCTGTATATTTGTAAAAGTAGACCATACCCCTATTAATCCATTTTTCTTTTGTATTTTGTAACTGTAATTTCATACCTTGAGACTTCGATGAGTGTTACGCACGTTCATGTGTGTGTATTATTAGCACGATCATGTGTGTGTGGAATTGTTATTATTTTGTAATATATCAACCCTATGTACAAACCAAATTTCATTAACGTCTGTCCAGTAGTTTTAGAGATAATCGACCAAATCGAAACATTCTCTTAATTTTGAACATCAGTGTAACATGGTCGCACTAATTTAATATGGTCGGAGTTCCATATTCTCCCATTTGAGCGGTGTGGAAGTTTGGAGAGGGAAATTCCTGCTCAAGTATCGTCCGCGTCACTTGACCGACGATGTTCAATATGACGAGGCTCGTCGCAAATAGGCCCAGTGTTTCTTCTCATTACGACGTGAATAAACAATCACTTCTACAATTTTTTATTTTAATTTTTTTAAAACTAATTTTCACTTTCGAATTATACTCAAACAGAACGCAATCTTCTCTCATTTTTATTCGTGACATTTACTTTCAAAGTTTATTTTCAGATCGAAATTTGGGAACTCTCCAATTCAAATGTCAAAAAAAAAAAAAAAAAAAAAAAAAAAAAAATCCTCTTATGGCGCAACCTTTTGCCATGTATGTCCCGGGTCACGAGCAGAAGTTTAAATGTATCCCTTAAATATGCTATTATTTTAAAAGGTAATTTCCTGAAAACTTACATTAAAAATTTTACAAAATTATTTATTGGCATAAATTGGGGTTGGGTGTTCAACCTTTTACAATTGGAAGACCTTTAAATCAAAATTTTGTATGACGTCCATTTTACCTATGTTAATCAGACTTTTTTAAAATCTCTTGCTGTGTATTTCTGGCTAGGTATGTGGCTGTGGTAGACTAGTGGTCTAGCCCACGGACTCGTGGCCAGCGGTCTTCGTCAAGTTATGGGTTTGGTCCTGAATACCACTAAAGACCCGTCGCATAGCTGGAGCTGATGCACGTTAAACCTGTCGGGGCCCAAAGTTCTCCATTTGCCATGGTGGGGAAGTGAGGAGAGGGGATGGCCAGCTCAGGTGTCATCCTTGTCACCAATATCCCTCCTGTAGCTTTTAGTGCGACGTTAATAAAAACCAAACATATTGGCTTGGTATATAAAAATTCATCTTGCTAGTAATACTATTTTTGCTCCTTTTTTTCGAAGAAAATTAAATTTCTTAGGTAATATTCAAGATTATATTTTCGGTCAGCTACCCTTCATGGTTCACCTTCTTTAGGTAAGCATGGGCATTATCCTAAGGTTCCTTAGGAATCTTTTTCTTTCCTATGGGGTTTACTGTCTTTGGTAAACACGAGTGACGAACCCCAGACTACCCTAGCAACCCTTTTCTATTTTCGATCCTCTTTTTTGCCAATCATTTTTCTTTTTCTTTCATCTTTCTAACGTCTAGATCACAGATATACATTGTTTATCTCATCATAACCAAATTCGACTCTTGCGCCATAAACATCAACTTTCTCATGCTCACTCCCGGTTTGCTAAAAATAATTGACGCAGTCTCCGATTCGTTTATACTTTCGATATCACTTTCTTGGTAGAGTGATCGAGCACATTCCTGACGTTTTTTCGGATTTATCTTAGTTTCAGCCACTGAAAATCCGTCTCGACTGATTGGTATTTATTGATGTCACACTGAGAAGCAACAAGTGGCGGACTTTGTAATTTAGAGCCATGATCGAGAGTGGCACCTAAGCTGGTATCCCACTCGCCAAATGTCTACATTTTTCGAACTCGAGAGCTTGAAAACTCGACATATGTTGAAACCAGAGAATAGAGAGCGCTGAGCTCCATTCGAGACGCTCTCTGGCTCAGAAATGAAATTGCCATCTCGAGGAATGACCCAGATATATGTTTTGAAATTTAGTAGCGAATATATATATTATTCTTTGTTTAAATTGTGTCGTGACATCGTAGTAATAAATTGCTTTAATGATGTCAAGCAAGTCTGTTTTATGAGTTTTTGGATTAAATAATCAACTGATGATTTGAAATGCCGCCTGTCTGATAAGTAAGCGAAATTTCAATAATTCTTAAATGCGAATTATAGTATTACTTTATACAGCATATTTAAGCAAATAAACCCCGTTATCCGACGGGTCTTTAGGGGAATTAAGACTTGAACTCGCGACTCGACAGAAACAATGACGGCTGTAATGATCTTTAGGGTAGTGGGTTTGACGGACGTTATATCTCTATCGAGGCTCATTAATTTGTTAACATCGTCACTACATTCTGAGTTAGTTCACTGTTCCCCTCTCATATTGTTATGTAACTTATAAATGATCGTTTGAGCTATTTTGATGAATATTTGCAAAGCATTTTGTGCTTCAGGATCCTTCTTTTAACATTGAAAGTATTTATAAGGAAGAAACTCGAAACAAATTTAACAAAAAATAAAATAAAAAAAAATTTCTTTGCAATATACTTATACACCTTCAATCTGTCGAGGCTCTTTATTCTCACGTTAGGCTGGTGTAGAAGTCACAACAGTAGGGTGGCAGCTCAGATGTCGTTTTCGTCACTTCATCGTAATTCAACACCAATAGCCGAAGCTGTGTAATATTATTAAAGAATACTTTTTCCACATTTAGGAAATACCTCCACATTAGAACTACTGAAATTAAAAAAGAATTTAATTAGTGTTTTTTCATATCTAATTGAGGGGGAAATAAAAAAAGAAAAAGGAAAGACAAAAATTTTTGGGGTGATTTTGCTACCCCTATATATTCTTAACTGCCTATCAGTGTAAGAAAGAAATAAAGCGAGGGTACTGGAACGCCTACCAGAAGTGAAACTGGAGCTCCTCGTAGACGACCTCCTTCCTCAGGGGTCGGCAGACTTTCAAGAGAGAAGAGCCAAGTCAACAAGGAAACAGGGATTATGAAGGTATAAGAAAGCTATTTATGCACTCTACAGCCATTAAATAAATAAATAAAAAAAGACACACCAAGAAGAAGTTGTCCGATTGCGATAAAAATTGTTGGATGTGCTGAATATGCATGGAAAAACAAACGATTCAAATTTTAGAACAATTTAATGATTTACTTCAGAGTTTGGCCGTTACAAACGAAGGAAGTCAATCAGGTGTTGGTCCACCTCTGGCCTAGATGCACTCGGCGTGACAAGAACTGATAAAGTTCCCGAAAAATGTCCTGTGGAATTTCGTGCGAAATTGTCTCCAGCTGTTGGGCTAAATAGTCAATATCCTGGGATGGTTGCAATCGCCTTCCCATAATTTCCCAATTGCGCTCAATGGGCCAAATGTGCTCTTGGCCATTGATCAGGTGACCTAGCTGGCCAAGGAAGTGAGATGTGAAGGTGAAGCTTGCGGACAATTCAGAACAACACGTGCCGTGTGCGGCCGGGCATTATCTAGTTGAAAAGTATGTCCTTGGGGTCGCAAAAGGAACGGCAAATGATTCGTAATGAACCAGTCATAGAATGTCTTTTACTTACCGCTGTGCTGTTAGTGTGCCAGAAATGACTACCAAAGGGGCCCTGTTATCAATGGAGATGGCACTCCAGACCATAACGCCCTGTTGTGGACCTGTGAGGCGTGCGATAGTAAGGGAAGGAGTCCCACGCTGCCCTGGACGTCTCCAGACACGTCTGCGACTGTCGTCAGGATACAGTTGAAATGTGACTCGTCACTAAAGGCTATACGTCCCCAATCAGTGCAGTTCCAAGTTGATCGAGCTCGACAACACTATAATCGGACTTGACGGTGTACAGACATGAGATATTAGCGGCGTAACAGCCGGCGCGAGCTTGAAGCCTAAGTCATCTGTCAAAGTTCATGTTGGATGCATGTGTACATGCCATACAATGGATAGTTGATAACGACGAATTCGGTGCTGCAACAGTTGCTCTGACAAATGCTCTGTCTCCCCATTTTGCTGTGGTCCTCGGTCGACAGCTGCCATTTTGACGCTGATATCTGTTATTATTAGTCCACTCTTGCGAGCATCGTCTAATCGCCGCATCACTTCGACCCAGTTGTCGAGCGATTGCTCGATTCGTCCAACCAGCATTTTTCATTGCGATAGCACGATCTCTTTCAAACTCTGACATCTGCACGTAAGGTGCACGAATCTTTCGTCAAGGCCTTATTACAACCGACGTAATATATCCACTGTCAAAATGCAACCAAAATTTTGACCATCCGATTGAGAATTGCTCCTTATATACACCTACTGAGTGCGCAGTTCCGAAGAACTGGAGCTCCCGCTATTCATTCACTGGACGCCAAAACTTAATCATTTGCATGTTTGGTCCAAATGTCTTTGCATACGCAATTTCATTTCATTCGGACTACATATTCTTGGTGCGTTGAATTTTTTTTGTTATAGAGTGCATGTATAAGTGCGGTGAGAGCGCACCCAGGTTACCACTTTTTCGACCCAAACTGTCATAATATAATTAATATTTTTTTTTATAATATTTAAATAAAGCTTTATTTATTAATTCAATTTATTAATAATAAATTAGTAACATTTTTCATTCCCTTAAAAACTCTAGAACTATAAAAGATATATTTATTTTGGTAACTTGATGCAAAAAACAATGTCAAAATATCATAGTGCTAAGAAAAACTCTTTCTAGAAAATAATAATGCACAACACACGAAATAATTTCAGTAACAATAATGCTGAAAGTATTTTATTCTGGATTAATATTTTCACTAATAATTAAAATTAATTTTGGTTGTTCTTGCACATAAAATATGTGCACTTGTTATATTTATACACTTATATAGATTTCAGATCGATTGCGTAGTCGATCTAATTTTCATCTAAATTGACATTGGTTGCTCTTTCATTAAGCTACTTTTAAGTCTTTCTAATTTAGATCGCTCTGATCAAGATGCAGTGTACGCTTATGTATGTATATTTACATATGTAAGTATTTTTAGGGCAAAATAAAGTGATAAGTGCAAGATTTTTCATTCAGAATTGTTAAAATAGTGACCTTGCATTGATTTTGAAAGTTTTGTTATGTTTGATAAATAGTTAGCTATTTTAAATTTCAGGCATGAATATAAATTATCGTTCGTGAAGTTGTCTCACAGTTTACTTTTTAAATGTTTCATGGAAAAGAATGTATATTCACATGAACACTTGCAGAGCCAAAGATTGTGAGAATAGCAAATGCTATTTTTTTTATCGCATCACTGGTTTCAGGCAAACTATTCCATGAATAAAAAAATATTATTTCTATTTCAGGCAGTTGTTTCATAATTGCCCGCTTCTACCTAGAAATTAAATTGAATTTTTCTCTTTCGAACTGTTCTAAGCGGATTGCCAGATCTGTGAATTTGGTGTTCCAGAATTCCTTGCTTTTCAAATCTGTTTACTGCAAATGAAGTGAAGCAGCATCTTTGTCGGATGATGCCAGGTTAAATTTGTTGCTTTTTGATTTAAAAGGAATTCAGTGACAGATAGTATAGCTTTATTTGCTCTTAGTTCGTGTAATTGTTCATCAGGATTGTGTCTTTCCTTTTTTCTAATACCATTCTGAAATAATTTGTATCAAAATAAACGCATTTTCTCCGCAATACTGTTTTAAAGGCTTGATGGGAAGTAATTCACCTTTCTCAATGCATTCAGCGCGCGAAAAGTGGGACCATTATTTATTTTCAAAGAACTCTACCTCTTTCAGTAATGTTTATGCGACATTTCTTTTTCGTTGTAACAAATCATTGAAAGCATTAAGATATGAAGTAATGATGTTCGCACATGAAATAAAATCTTTGTAGCCATGTGTCCAATTCCTGATGTGTCATAAGTTTTTTTTTGATTAGGAATAATTTTATTTCTTTTATACATGAAATAAAACTCTTCAGAACGCTTTCCTTCAGAAATTCCCTGTGAACCCTTTTATGCAGAAGTAAATCTGTGAACTTATTATTCATTTCGTCTCAGAATGCTTTAAATTAGCGAACATAAAGTGGTTTGGTCAAGATTCTGCTTGATAATTAAGTTTATTTACTGAAAACATTTCTTCAATAAATGTTTTAAGTTAAAGCGTTTCTTGATGTTTTATGCAGTGAAACATGAGAAGTGTATGAGTAATTTTTTAAAAAATTAAAAGCTCCTTTATTAATCTTGTCATACTTTTAGCTCCCTCAATATCAATGGAAATTATTTTATTTAAATTGGTACTGGCGTATTCCAGAAATGTTTCTACTGAATTCGCAATATCTTCTCCATGTGTTTGTTCCTTAAGAGGCAGCATTCCAAGAAGTTCTATAGAATTTTATGCCGACATATATCGCCCAGAAAGTGATACTTATGCAGTGTCAGTAATATCTCATTACCCATCAATTGGAATTGATATAGCGGAAGCTAACTTGATTTCTACGATTTACTGCTCTGGTATACTAAACATATTTAAGTAGTCTTGTCACACAGTGCTTAAGCAGATAAAGTCATTTCTTTTATTTATTTATTTATTTCATGATTACTGCTTTATTATTAAAGTCGTAAAAGAGTTCTTCTGTTGCTTTCATATAGCAGTCTTTGATGTAATCACCTTCAGTGAATGGTTCTCCTTTTCCCGCGATTTCGAGATAGACCATAAAGCTCGTAATATTGATTGCATTTAAACTACGTACCCACAATTGCTTAACATGGAATTCGACTTCTGATTCTGATGCCGAAATTCTGTTGCAGTTATTTTCCTTGTATTACCTGTCGGTTATCTGCTTGCGAATTTACAGTTCTTTGTTGAGAAATGTCTACGTTTGATTTCTTATTAATTGCGAGATTTTTATGATAAATAAGACAAATTGGAAGACATTTAAATTTTGAATGGACGCGAATTTCTCGGTACATTCTTTCTTAGTCATGATTTTCGTCATTTATTTATCTCTTCTTTTTAGATTTTGATGATCTTGTTCATCGGTTGAGCTTAACAAACAACGTGACAAAAGAAAATGATTCAAAAAACACAATCCCCAAAGAAAGTCCAAACTAATGGCTTGGACGTGTATTATATTGTTCGTTTATCGATTTGTGTCCATTCATTACTTTTTTATTGTAAAAAGTATGACAAAAAAAATATATATAACTATTAATAATATTTAAGAACATGGTGTTGCTTCTAACTGAAACGTTGTTAATAAGTTTTAAAGTAAATGCTAGGTAATACTTCATAAGATATAATATACAAATTAAGGTTTTAATTTAGAAATACATTTCGGGGTGCAAGCCCATCATCAGGGACATAAAAGTAACTGTCTTAAGCCAGTCAGATACACACTTAAATGTATTTGCAAGTATAGGCAATATATATATATATATATAGAGAGAGAGAGAGAGAGAGAAAGAAAGAAAGGAGGAAACAATCATTTTCTTTTGTTACAATTTCAAGTTTGTGTAAAGGTGTTTTTAGAAATAATGCTTAAAGTTAAAAATAACAAAATTAAAAGAATAATAAATAAATGCAAATTAGAGATACTTTCGGTGATTGTTGTTATGGTATGAATAGAGAGCATTGTGGCTTTTTCAAAACAATTAACTGGTGGTGGTCCAGTGGTGGTGGTTGATATCAACGAGTAGTCATTCATTTTAATAATTCTTTGTCTCAAAGTAATTAGCACCGTTAGTTATTTCTACTAATTATTTACAGAAGATATTTATACATTTGTGCACAGCGGAATAAACTTTCTTATAGCCAGTTATAGTAAGACCTTATTGTTTCAAAATGATCTTAAGTATTACGATTCTATATCCTCAGATTAGGAGGGTTGTCATACAACTAACGCAAACTATCTCAACTCTTATTAGACGATCTACTTATAAATTGATCAAAATGTCTCTTTTCTTTTTTTTCAACAACAATTTTGTAAAGTGTTCTTGGCATATATTTAGTAAATCGTCCTTCTAAACTTTATTTAGGCTAAAACTATTTCTAAGCTTAAGTACACATTTCCAAAAACAATTCAATCAAGCCATTTCGCTAAGAATGTTAAATATAATACTGTAATGAATCTGAGATGATGCGTCCCTGCGATGTTATAGGGGAATATATTGCAAATGTCTCTTTCCATTATTTAAAGAGGGAAAGAGACATTTGCAATGATTTCATCTGTCAAGGAAAGTTTAAACAATAATCCCTTAATCTTGGCGAAGAATTTGGTGACTTGGCGACTGGAAAAAAAAAGCCTGTAATTTTGTCAAAATTTTGATTGGGAGGAAAGTTACCAACTTTCCCTGAATTTCTCCCGTGAAGTCACATCTGGCCGGAGCGGCTATAAATACGGAGAGATGCGTGGCCAGAATGGAATCAATTGGAAGTGGTCGACATTGGCTGAGAGAATCTGCCGATGAATCTGTCAGTTGCGTGGCCGAGAAAATTTATCTTAGAGTAGCTTGTGTCTATTGGAGACTGTCGGAGTCTCTTTTGGAAATGTTGGGTATTACGGAGGAGTTTTGTCCATAGTGCGAACCAATAAGCTGGTTAGATGAACGTCAGTAAAAAGTTCTGTGATTGTTATTACAAGTGTGTCTTTGTTCATGTTGTATCACTAATCTATTTAAGTGCTGTTTTTCATATTTGTGCTGTTTGTTCGCCCAAGCTCTATTACCTGTGTTCATCTTGTCCTGAATATTTATGAATAAAGTGGGATTTTTCATTTTCTTCCGTGTTGGACTGATTTCACTCGTTATTCCCACGCGAGACGGGGAGAACTTTTGTAAACGTATACTTGTTCACGTGGTCCAATCCAATTCAATAAAAATTGCCTGCCCATCTCTCCAAGAAAGCTATACATACAATACATAGAGGTAGAAGTTTGAAGAGTCACAAACGTCTATGCAAGGAGCCGTTGTCTGCCGATCCCTGTTTCAGCTGGGAGTTAAACTCGTTCTGAGCGAGTTTAGGGGTGTTGGAGGAGGAATGTAGAAAAACGAAACGTTCTGAAAGATCGAATGTTCTTATAATGGAAAGAGAAAGTTTAATGTGTCAAAAGTTTTAAAAGAAATTCTCTGTGGAATGGAATTTTGATAAGTTAAAATGATTCCTTCGATCCTTTTGACCACAATATTTAAATTTTAGGTAGGTTTTAGTTTAAGAAGTTTTGCAGAGAGAGGATCACGTAAGAAACGCGAGTAAATTTAATTACTGAGATGAGTGATTCGTGGTAATGAAGTCAAAGTAAAATAAATTTTGACAAGGAGAAGACTAATTTAAAAAAGGTATTAAGTACAAACCTGAATATCGAGAAAAATTTTGAGGGTGTTTAAAAATTTTATTTGATAATTAAAAAAAAAAAAGCTCCTCAGCTATCCAATGCAATCTCAATACTCCAGTGCTGATCGCGCTGATCATGCTTCACTTAAGATGTGAATAGAGAGCTGTTGTTTAATACCACACAATGCGTGTTTAATACTAAGAAATTCAAAAATCCTAAAGTAATACTGAGGTTGAGAAGCGATTGTCTTAGCCGTGGAGATATTTTTGAATGAAAGTTCGAGGAAAGAATTAGTGAGTTTTGAAGAACTTCTATTTGAATCGTAATTCAATTGCGTGCTCAGCAATGCATTTGGATTTTGAAGAAATTTATAGAAAAAAAAAAAATCTACTGATTATCTTTTAATGTAAGGCAGGATTGGTTCAATTTTTTAATCCCGATAAATGAATTCCCCCTTACAAACCAGGTATTGACAAGCTTCATTAGATTTTTTTGTTGCAATTTGCAATTTTCTCAGATGTTGCATGGAAAATGTTCCCACCCCCACATTCAGGAAGCATATACCATGACATGTCTGACAATTGATAGAGGAAGACTTAATTTACTTTTTTTAGCAGTTAGCTTATGAAGCGAACAATCGATAACTTACGATTTTATGCAAGCATACTCGATATGATGAGGTGGCCCTGGTTGCCTAGTAGTCATTGTCGGGGACTCGTGGACTGCAGTTTTCGTCGAATCGTGTGTTCGAACTCTGATACCACTAAAAACCCACCATGTTACTGGGACTGATGCACATTGAATTTATCAAGGCTTATCCTCCTCCTATTGGTGTGGTGTAGAAGTTAGAAGAGGAAGGTTCCAGCTCAGGTATTGTCCTCGTCCCTTGCCAAAGGTTCAAAATTACGAGAACTGTCGCCAACAGCCCTCATATTGCACCTAGTGCGTGTCGTTAATAAAACCAAACCACACATTAATATGGTGGAAGGAAATTAATTTAGCACCCAAAACTAATCCCAGATGATTTGAATAATTATTTTGTATTTTAAAGGTTTCCATAAATATTTAGTTTTTCTATTAATAGTATTGCTTTAAAGCTGGATCGTCTTCGATTATTAATTATATCTTGTGGATTGTACCACTTGTGTTTATATATATATGTCCTGTTTCCAATTGTTCATGGCAGAATGAAGGAACTTTAAATAATTGAAAGTCGGAATTTATTAGTATACTGCGAGAGAGGGACACTTATATTGTGATAATGGTGGATGTGCATCCTCTCGCTTCCGTAGCTGAAACAGGTGAGCGAGAATAGTTACATTTGAAATTTGAGTATGTCACTTGCGTTTTTTCGCCTTCATGGTCAAAACAGAAGAGACATAAACTTTTCCTACTTGGAATTTAAATGTAAGGATTTATTTAGATAACATGTTGTTTGATTTAGGGGTCTTTAGGTATTTTAAATGGTGATGAAACATCTATAAAGAAATCTCCCTACGGGTTTGAAGCAGTGGTAGAATCTGATTCATGAAATTTAAAGCGCGTGATCAGATAAATAAAAAGTTCAAATGGATTTGTGTCAGAAAATAAGATGAATTTTCCACTAGAAGAGTTTAAGTATAGGAAAAATTAGCAACTTAAATTAAATCAAATTTCACCCCTCCGGATGTGAGTTAGGCTTAAGCACAAAACTTTCCCTAATAGGGGTATCTAAGGAAGAAGTTAAAATTAAAATTTAGATCAGAGAGTTATAACTAAAAAAGTTATACTTATGCCTAAACATCCCTTCATCTTTACAAAAAAAAGAATCAATTTTAAATAAAGAGATCAAAGTATTTAATGACAAAGCAAATAAAATTAGTATGATGCGTACGGTTTGAATTTTTACATTGTTGTGTGATACTGTGTTTAAAATCTAACATCAATTTGTGTTTAATAGTATATTTTGTTTCTTTACATGAATTCTTAAACCTATAAGAAAGAACATAAATAAAAATACATAAAATTAGTAGCATTTTGTAAGTCAATAATAAAACAAATATAAAGTTTCAGGTTTCGAAAAAAGATTATTTCGGCATTTTACTATGAGTTTGTACGTATCTCTCCTTGTAATTGAAGATTCTGAAAGAAAAGAAATTTTTGTACAACAGACGTTAAATAAATACTCATTAAGCTGCTGCTTGTATTTTTAGAGCAAAAGCTATTTGTTCAGATTACCGTTCAAGCTGACTGATAACATCTCGCATATTTATATTATTTTTTCAGAAACATTAACTGAAGCAAACATACGACATATACTACGCTGTTAATACTGAATTTGAATAATTTTACTTTCATAGTAACCTGCATTTTAAATTCATAGTAACCTGCTGTCTACGGATCGAAAATGTTAATCACAGGATCACTCAAAGATTTTTCAATCAACACCTTATGATTAGCAGAATCTTATCTCTAATCTAAAAGTAGCTGAATTGGAAGTTTAAAATTATTAACTCCTATGATTTTTAAAACTAGTTAAATATCTTAAGAACTTCTATATTAAGAACATCTGTATAACTTGTAAAAGAAAACATTCCCCATATAAATATTAATTAGAGAGTTGAAAAACAAAAAACTCCTTGCTTAGAAATATGTATCGTTATATATTTTAATTAAATATATTTTTGGAATTAATATAAATTTTCAAATTACTCGTATCAGTAATCTATCTTTTATCTCGTCTCTAAAATTAATCAGAAATGATTTTCCGTGATTAAAGTTACAAAATAAACCATTTTTAGAATTGCCTTACAAAATGAAGATTTTAATATTTACTTTTGACTTATATTCTGACTATTAATTAACAGTATATTAAACTGTTTTATTATAAGCCATGTTCAATTTGTTCTTTTCCTGTTCTTTTGCTGTGGTCGCAGTTTTTGTAATAATTTATTTTTTAAAGTTATTTTAAATATTTTTTGATTCAATGGTTCTAAGTTTTTGCAAATTATAAGTCACCTTTTAAAAAATTATACCCTAATCCTTATTTTTTTAACTGTAAACTTTATTTTTGAAATTGCGTTTTCTTAAAAATATTGGAATTAGAATTTCAGGATTTGTCTTAGTATAAAATGATGGAACGAGATAAACATTTGGGGAACAAATTTAATAATTAAACGAGTTTATTATAATTTAATTTTCTAATATTCACGATACAAAAGTAAGCATGGATTCTTGTGATATATATATATATATATGTGTGTGTGTGTGTGTGTGTATCATAATAGAATAAATTATTGGCTGATTGATGGATTCTTGATGAGATCTTTGAGCTTGCTTAGATGTTCTTAATTTCTTCAAAATAAGTTAATTAGTTGCAAGGTACTACTCATTAAATTCAGGTTTGTATTAAGCCATGAATGATTATTTTCACACAGCATTTCCAGACATAAGTAATAATTAAAGCTTTCATTGTTCCATATTTAAATGCTACATAATTTTATACTTTGCTTTGTTATCTATTTATTACAAATTTATTTATGCATCTTTAATGACTTCGAGTGTAGCTCTGGAAGTACGTATACCACCATATTTGAACCAATGTACTCGTATTAACTGATCCTGTTCTAGATAAGAAATATTGAGAAAATAAAATAATTTGATAATTAAATACAACATTTTTTTTTAAAAATTTAAAATATGCTTATTGAAAATGAATGCGATTTCTTTTCTTTTTTATATCTTTAGCTTAAACAAACTATTTTTAAGGAGTATTTTAATAAATTAAGTCTTAATCTTAGGTACATAATTCAGTATCTTTAAAATATACATCAATTTAAATGTAATTTTTATTCAAAAGCAATGTCATGAAATCGAGTAAAGCATTTTTCATTCACATTTTGTGATAGCAACAAAATTCAAAGTCTATTAAACCAATTATGAAGCGCTTGGTTACCAATTTTTTTCCTTCCAAACATGCATCAGTAAAGTTAAGGTCCTTATAAATCAAAATCTCTGTATGAATAATAAATAAACTCTGGAGTATTTTTACTGTAGCCTTATTGAAAGTTAAAGAATAAAAATGAATGATAAGATTATATTTAACAATAAATTCAAAAGACATCTGATGGCTTCAAAGTTTTCATTTTTTTTATTTTGTTCTTAAAAAATAGACATCGTTGATTCTCTAGACGTGTTACTTATGAGAATTTGATGAACAGAACTCTACAAAAGTGAATTTTAAAATTGTTAACCTATACGTATCACGCCATAGAGAAATATATCTGAATTTCGGTTTTCTCAAAATGTGGTTTCTTAGGATGATGGTTCATCTTCCTCAAAATCAACTTTCCACATAGTTCTGATATTTTCCACGTTATGAAATGAAGTGATTTCTTAAACAGTGAATGTAATATACATATTTAATTAACACTCACGAATCTTATATTGATATTATTAATCATTTCTGTAAGTTATTTTGGTAACCCATTATTTTTCTATTATGTGTTCTAGTAACTGTATGGCCTTACTATTACTTTCGAATGTGTTCCTGGCGTGCGTCGTCTGCTATATGTTAAGGATTGCACTCTGTCTACCTCTTTGTGTGATTAAACATTTAACTAAATAAAATTTAATCGGCATTAAATATTTATATAAGAATTAAGATAAATATGAATCATGGAATTTATTTTTTAACATTTTATTAAATTCAAATTGTGAAATTACTATTAAATTCAGTGTATAGAATGTTATATTTATGAAGACTTCTCAAACAAGTTACAAACGCAATGCATCTAATGCACAAGACACTTACAGATAAGAAAACGTTAATGTAAATAAAGCTGTTGATTACTATGTGCTAATGTACAATTAATTATGTTCATAAACGTGATTTTCTTTGCATAAACAGATATATAAATGTACAGATATTTTAATGTTAAAATATGACATCTCTTGATTTTAATTTTAAAACGTGAGAATTATTTGAACGGCATAAAATAAGTTTATTTATTTTTAATCGAAAACGTCTCGATTACCTTAAATAATTGAAAAACGAAAAGAAAGACAAAGTTTTTGAGACTAACTGAATGATCGGAACTGTATGAATACATTAATCGCTTCGGAGAGTTAAAAGGAAATCGACAGTTGCATCATCACAGACGGACGATGAGATGGAATAACTGCATACATCCTCATAAACGCATAGCGACGAATAGCAAACAAAAAGATAACTATCCTATTTTGTGTCTTGCGCTTCTTGTAGTGTTGTGGAAAAAGAGAACGTGTCTAGTAGTAGAAAAAGTAACTGGATAGATTGAAAGAAAGTGCAATGTACGGAAGAAAAACTGATGTTTTGGATATAAAAGGAGTAATTTATATGTATAACATCTCAATATGAGTGACCCTTTCAGTAAGTTAATTTAATTATTTCCGGTTGATCAATAATTAAATTGCATGGTTGTAATTTGCGATAATTGAACATAAAAACTAGTTATTTGAAATGAATTAAAAATGCATAATATATCTTATAACCTTGATATGCTATATTTTTCAGTAAAAAATTGAGTTCTTTTTTGTTTAAAAGTTCTATTTTGGTGCTGTAAACGATACTAAAAATGCAGTTTTGGTTTAATCTGTCCTTTTGTCTATTTTTTTTCTTCTCAACAATGTTTGTGAATTTTTAAAACAGAGTTCTTCGATCGAAATCTATTTTTTTTTTTCATTATCGTAAAATATGAAATAAATTAAAATAAATCTATGATAAAAATTAACTGTATTGGACTTTTCACATTTCTTTTAATTGGATTTCGTATTAGAATAAAAGAAAGTGCGAATTACATGTAAACGAAAACATACTTTAATTTTTTACCTTTTGTTACCTTATTTTTTAAACTATTAGGTTTGCATTACTCAATCTTCTTTCATAGAATTTCATTCACTTATAATTTTCACAATTTATTTCATGGATTTTTTTCTTGTTTATCATTGTTATTATTTTGCTAAACATAAGTTGTGATTAAAAAAAATTAGCAATATTTTTAATCTTGAAGTTATTGCTATCCGTGCTATAAGCAACAACAACAACAAAAAGATTAAAGTAGTATCAGAGTGGATGCAAATAAAATAGAGTATGAATAATCAAGATTATAAGAAATAATTATTATTTCATGTCTATTTAAAAACTTATTATCAATCAACAATTAAAACTTTGTAGTGCTGTCTTAGTTACCATATTAGGAAAATGAAAGCAGCAATTGTAAAATACTAAAAATTGAAAGCGTAATAAAGAATTTTAGAGAAGAAAAAAGTTTTATGTAAAATATTTCGATACTTGTGTAAAATTCAATCGATCATTTTCACTAAATTAGAAAATGTCGCCAAATGAGGCTATATTCCTTCTATAAATAAAATTGTGTTTTCCCTATTTTGTTTCTCTGTTTTTCACCGTGATGATGCGACGTGATCAAACCGTCATTTATACAAGAAAAATCAGCTGTAATTATTGATTGCTATTCCTCTATTTTTTTTTTATCTCACAACTTGGAGAAAATGAAAATAAATAAATAAATAAATAAAAATTAAGACCTGCCAACTACAGAACATAATGCAGTCAAATTGTAAGCAAAAATATTTCAGTTTCTGTAAAAAACGACAGCATAAACCCTTGCATTTTCTATGGAAAAATAGCGCTATACATGGGGATCAGTCTTTTTTCACAGAAACAAACGTACAGGAATGCATTTAATCAACATCACCAGAAATGACTTCGACCTTAATCGCTAACACAGAGGAGTTCGTTAAGAAAACTTTTTGTTTTTACAAATGGTTGAATTAATTACAAAACTCCTTCGACAGTTAAGTTGTTGACCTTTACATCAGAATTAATAAATTTAACAAACCATAATTAACTAATATGAAATCAAACTTTAAAAAACGAGAAAGATTTTAATGTGCCCCGAAAAATTTTCGGTAAGTGAGGGAATACCAATGGAAGGATTCATTTAAACTGGTGTTCCCCTTCGCAATGCGAATACAATTAATTGTGGTAAGAGTGAGAGCATAAATGAAACTGAAGACCAAGAAAGTTGATTTTTTTTCTCAAAGCTGTTTTAGAACTTTAGCAAACGTTCTCTTTCTCAAAGTACATTTGTTGCGCTCCTAGAAGGATACTTAAATTTAAAAGATGAAATTAAAATTGAATGTTAGATAAAATTCCAAAACTCCTTTCGTAGCAGGATAAATAAATGCTTAACAATCGTGATGGATGAGTTTACATCTCAAAACACAAAAAATGTATTTGCTCATGACGCCATCTGTTGATGGGACTGGAAGCTACTTGGAATTACTGCGAATACATTTTGCGTAGAAAAGATTTGAATCCCGACAATATTTTTCAATTTCTTCCTGAATAAATGGAGGAGCGCAGTTTTACTTTCTGCTAATAATGTATTTCCTAGTCGATGAGACAAGTCAAAACTATCAAGTTACTGGATGCAGAAAGTATGTCTCGCATAATTTCATAAAACTTACAATTGAAAAAAGAAAATATAAACATTCTTCAGGATTGAACGATATTTCTTTGATTATAAAAGATGAAGTTAATGCACTAAAGCTTAATGATTATGAGATTTAAACAAATTGAATTTTTAGGTAATTCCAAAAATAGCTGCAGGTTTATGTTCGAGACCTTCGAGTTTGTTGAAATTCCTGCACAGGATTTTCCTAACATAACATTAGCAAATAATAGATTTAATATTAAAAAACATGTAAGTATGGCGTCAAGAATGGGGATTTTTTTATGAGCTCTAAGAATTGAGACAAATTCGTGTCATTAACTCCGATCTTATCTTGCAAAATTTAGTTTTTGGTTTTGTCGTACCGAGATTTCCAACAGAGAAGGAAAACGAGCATGAACTTATAAAGAAAGAAAATGACCAAGATCTTAAAACGTTTCGGGAAATAAAAAATATTGATGTTGAAAACAAAAACTATAAGGAAGCTTAAAATTGTGAAAATAATATCATAAATAGAGAAATAATACCCGGGATATATCATTAATAAAGAACTACTTTAGAAAATCAAAAGCAAATTACAACGAAAAAATTAAATTTTTTATAGATCCTTAATTGATTGGATACTGAGTAATTAAAACTATATTCAAATTTTTTGAAAGAATATCAATAAGTATCATGATTAGAGAGATTAGAGAAAACGAGAAGTTTAAAAAAACCCAAATTGAATTCCTCATTTTAGAATAGGCAGAGACGTTGAGAAAAAGAAATCAATAGCTTTCTGAGGGTGGTATTTAACGTAGGGAACAAAATAAATCTTGTTCTGAGACATTAAAACAATAGTTCACGAGAAAAAGAAAGAAACTGAAAATAAATAATTAAACTATTTCAGTAATTTAAACTTATTGATTTTTGAGTTTTGTATTATAAAGGCTGCAGCATAGAATTAGATTCGCATCGTAATATTTCAAATATTTCATTCCATTATATATTTTATTAGAATTAAGATAGCTAGAAATCAAAATTAATATGAGACTTGGCACTGAATTTTAGAAACAAATGTATCAATCTTTGGTTCTTTTGAAGTGGTTGCAGTTCTCAGGGAGTTGTCAAGTTGTTCAGTCGATATTCTGGTTCTAATTTTACTCTTAATGTAGTTCACACTCTTGAACAAACGTACGTGCTTCGGAAAAAATGATAACATGAATTAGAATGATTGTGCAGCGAGGGATGTTTGTTTTTGGAAAAGGTATGATTTTTTTTATAGTCCTTTGTCTTTCTTTTGAGAATTTGAAGATGGTGCATTTATATTATCAGTAAATGGAGACAAAAAAAAATTGCTTATTTTTTTGAAAATTCTGAAATCTATTTGCAATTTTTTTTTTTTTATAGAATCTCTAGATAGGGCTGCTGATCCCCGCATTTTTTGAATTTACGTTTAATCTACTTGTTAAAATAAAAATAAAAAGTTAATATTTGTTTGGATCTGTCATAATTTTCGTTTTATTCCGCATGAGTTTATGGTTTGAAACATTGTACAAATAAGTTGGTTTTTACCTTGAAGACGCATGTTTAAGTCATTTGAACGAACAGTCAATTCTACCCAAAATGCTAAATTGCAAGCCAGTTGGCTTCATCAAGATCTGGTACACATTTTTGCTTTCGCAACCACAAACTCTTTGATTACAAAAAGAACACCATGAAATCTTTTTAACATTTGGCCTCAACTAAGCCAGTTCTATACAGTAAAATGTATAACTCTGTGCTCCTTAACGGAGAATTTAAAAAATTCCTGGCATTGACAATGATTCAATTCCAGAGCCCTTTTAAAATTTATTGTCTTCATGACGATTTGTATAACGTGGTTCTCTCTCTTTTTGAAAGTTTTTCCGCATAAATTATCTTGGTATTTTATGCAACGGTACTTTTGAAAATAGTTTTGAATTTTCGAGACTAGGGATGGGAATTTCTGTTCTTTTGGAGGAAGTACTCTTAACTATTCTCTTTTTATTTTTAAAGAGCTGTTCTTTAACTTGTTCTTAGATTCCTCGTACAAACCTGAAAGATATTCTACTAAATTTAAAGCTATATAATTACTGCATATGATCACTTTACATATATATTTTAGAAAATATCGAATCAGTTTAATAAAAAAATATTTTTTATTAAATTAATAATAAATAGAATATTATTTTCTAATTTTATCAGCAGATAGTGAAAATAAAGTATCATTGGTAATATTTCAAAACGAATATTTTCTATATATTTACATATTTGAAATATATAAATCAGTTGAAGAAAATACTGGTTAAAAAGAACTTGAAATCGTTTATATATCATCACTTATTGTGAATTTTAGGCAAACGCATTTAATAATTTTGTAGAAAAAAATCTATTAAAAATATGCTTCTATTGTTTTAATTTGCAATGCATATTCTTGATAAAACCCACACAATAATAAGTTTGCTTTATTTTAGTTTTTAGAGTATTTGAAAAAAAAAAAAAAAAAAAAAAAATACTAAGTGCATAAACTTGTTAAATCCTTTTCTACGTTTTTTAGTAAAAAGGACAAATTAATAAAGGTACATATATGAGGCATAACAAACATTTAAATTCCTATTCAACTCTTGTTTGCTTTGTACATAATAACAGGATTATAATAAAAGGATTTTCATTAAAAATCCTTTGTAAATCATTTTTAGATTTTATCAGATTTCATCAGAACACACACACATACGCAATTCCCCACACATATATATTGTTACAGAAAGTTTCTTTCCCGTGGAAGTGTTCGGAGGAGTGAAAATCAACTTCAACTCGGAGGATAACGACAAATGACTCTTTATTCGTAAATTCCACAGACAAACTGATTCCGTATACAGATGACTCCTCCCTCGATTGTAGATCTTGGTGCATTCATAGCTATTCCGGCCAGATGCGATGTCACACCGAAAATTCATGAAAAGTCCGTAACTTTCTTCCTTATCGATTTTTCGTCTCGGTTCCAGCACCTTCGAGTACTTTCCATTTGTGGCCAAAATCATCAAGTTTCTCGCCAAGTCACCAAATATTCGCCAAATCTATTGCTAAGGTTCAAGGGTCAATTGCCTAAACTCTCTTTTGGTTACTAGTGACACCTTTGTAAATCCATCTTTTCCTTTATAAGAATAGCGTTGCAGGGAAGCACCAACTCCCATTCATAACAATATATATATGTAAGCTGTAAGAATACAGGAAGAGTGCAAGAAGAAAGGTTCATTAATGATTTAAAAGTATACTTACCTGACTTAAACAGAAGACAAAAAAAAAAAAAAAAAAAACCCTTTGAGTCAATAACTATTCTTTTCCCCCCTCAATTGACAAAAACACTCCCAATGTCAATTCAACTGTTCACGAACCATACAAAAATAACGAAATGTATATCGTATCGAGCAATGCATGTCTGCAATCATCATTTGTCTGATTACAACAATAATCATAGGGTGTGTGATTTTAGCTTTTTTTAGGTTCTGTAAACAGTAAGGTCAGTTTCAGACTAACGATACTTAACCAAGTGGATGATTTTGAATATAACATATGTTAATGCCTGTCTTTCTTCACATTTACTCATACCCCCAGGCAACTATTCAACAGACTTAAGTCCCTCTCACATTCTTATCTTAACTAACTGAATCAATGCTAAGGACAATGTTCGATGCTAAGGTGTTCAATACACTTAATTAGTTGAACAACAATAGATTTGAATGAACAAAGCTGCTTTGTTTGAAACCAGTCTAGGGCTGTCTTTCGTAAAAGAGTTGGGATCACTAGCAAGGCTATCTGAAAAGATCCGGCCGGAACAGCTTCTTGACGACGTCACAAAAGGAGTGGAAGGTTTACCTCTGGGAATCCCTCTCGGAATTCTTAGGCTTGCAATTTTTATTTCTTTTAAGGTAGTTGACTTATATTTGTGCATTTATAGTGATTACTTTTTTATAATTCTCATTTGAATGGTTTCTTATGAAATACTTGCAAAGAAGAGTATCGTATTTCATCAGTAAAAAAAAGACACAAATATCAATTATGAAATGCTCATACCTGTGGGAAAGCATCTAAGGAAAAATAGAACCAATATAAAATAATTTAAATCAAATATAATCAAACATGAAATGTATATTTACGAAGAAAATATAGTACAGTGAAACATGGAGTATGTTTCAATAAAAAAAATATTAATGTTGTTAATTAAAATATACTGCAAGGGTTGCTTTTTCTGAAATGGCTTAACTTACGCTCTCAGAAAATTGATTTAGAGGGAAAAATTAAGCATTGTAACAAAATTCACTAAAATATATATATACAAATTTAGAAATAACACAATAAAGTTATACACACATTAAACAAATATCAAAATCAGATTATAAGCTAAAAAAATACGTGTTAAAATAATAAATCCTTTGTAAATAATTCGAAGGGAAAAATTTACTTAGAATATATCACTAGTGATGCAGCGTATTATCTAATTAGGTTCAAGTTTTGACACATGAACATGTATGAAAATTTTGATTAAAACATTCATTAAATTATTTCCATTAATTAGGAATGACTGTTTTACAACGGTAAAAAATATCTAAAACTCAAATAAAAATATATAAAAAAAATAATGATATTTTAGATTTGGTCATGTATAACATATTTCGAATGCTAAAATCCTCAAGAAAATAATTTAAATTAATAATACAAATAAACAGGTTTTGCATTAAATAATGAAGCTATGCAATCTGTTAAAATTATTCGTAAAATATGGAGTTCATCATAAATACAAATAATGAATTATAAAAACGTTCAAACAAACTGAGCAAGATACAAATTAATGATTAAATATCTAAGAATCTAAAGTAGAGAAGTATGGAAAGCAAATATTATAAATTAATTCATGAATTTCACTGATCTTGATTTTCTTTTCTTTATTAGCATGATTATCTTTCGCCGATAAAATTTCTTCACTGCGATTTTTTGATTAATTACTTAATTATATATTCCCGAATGTAACAAGGTGAATGAAACAAATGGAAGACATTCCACAATTTATGTAAATCGAGATACGCTTTTGTTATGCTCGTAATTAAACCAGGAAAGTTGACAATCAACTTAAAGAAATTTTTATTTAAATGTTTTTAACAATAAAAAATTAAAAATGAAGTGCTGAGGGGTGAAATAATTTTCATAACAACTTTTGAGAGTATTTTTATACTTTCTCTATCCGAAAGTCTCAGATATTTTGTCATTTCGACATTAGCAGAGACAAAAAATATCTCTTTATCTAAAATAAATATGTATTTGCGATTCACGATACTGAATTTTATATTATGCGAGTAATAACCGGCTGTGTACATTAAAACTTATGATCTTCTATTGTTACTGAAAATCCAACCTTTTTCATTAGTGACGGAAATTTTTAAAGACTTCAGCATTCATACGTTTTACAGGACTCAATGATACTATTTTTTTATTTTTACTCTTGAAAAAGTCTAAAAAAGACTGAATGAGAGTAGCTGCTTCATCTTTTTGAGTATAAGGTCTATAATTTTATTACTGTTATGTATGATCGATGATTTTATGAAAATTTCGTCAATGTGTAGTTTTTCCTATTTCTCATGCTTTATTAGTTCGTTAAAACTTCCATATATATATATTTCATTAGCTAGTTCTGACAGACCGAGGAGTGACTTTTAATCCAGATGCAACTTTTTGTAATTGCCTCAAATTAGGTAGAACCATATTTTCCTTATGTCTTAGTGTATGAGATAGATTTAATGTACACTGAGAAAGAAAAAACATCCCTATTAAATTACTACTGATGACGCGTGTGAAGTATAGGGATAAAATCATCATTTTGAAAGTGCCTAAACCACTCTTTCCAAGTTGTATTTGTTTGGGTACGTTCACCGTAAACATCCAAAAGCAATTAATGTGTTTCTACTGTAGTGTTTTTTTTTTTTGCAATGATGTAATGTAACATAACATCTCACAAATGCTGTTTGTTAGAAACAAAATTCGATATGTTTTTAAGATAAAAATAAATATATTAATCAGAAATCACCACTAATTTCTAAAGACTGTTGTCAAACCTTTCAAATACAACTTTCCCGAATTATTTGCAGGATTAGTACTGCTAATGCCATTTATTATAAGTGGGTGAAGTCGTTTGTATACACCCAATACTTATTTATATACACAGCCATATTTATACAAAGTCTAAAAGAGAGGTTATAGGATGGAACAAATAATAGGTAATAAAGAATATGGCTCCCTTTGACAGCTATAAAACTTTGACAATTAAAATTTATGTTCGAAATATGTGACAGTTTATGAGTTATTGTAGATGCAATGCTCCTTTTCTGATTATTGGTAGATATTGGTGTGGGAAGTCGAGTTGTTATTAGCTTCTCAAGTGCATTCCCAATATAATGTATAGTGTTAAGGTCTAGAAATCGAAATGGTCATTCAATCCGGCGAATAATCCCAATTTTGAGATATTCTTCGATCTGATGAGTGCCATGTGTGATTAAGGGATGCCATCCATGAAAATGAAATCAGGGCCATCTGCATCCCTGGAAAGTCGAGCATAAGGCTAAAAGATTTCATTCCTATATCTCACAAAAATCCCAGAGCCTCTGTCTAGGACATGGAGGTCTGTGCGCCGATTCAATATAACATCTTCCCGGAACATAAATCTTTCGCGTACAGACCGGTATCTATCCACGATGTTGGGATGACAGGCAGAGGATACCTGGCTCCCTCCAGATAAAGATACGTGAAGAATCAGTGATTAGGCTGGTCATTTCTCCCGATTTCTGTACGGAGTCATGCTACCTGAAATCCATGGTAGATATGACGTTGTGTATGAAAACTCACGTTTTATGCTTTCCATTACAGCGCCATCGAGCGGTTCACTTCCTTAAGTATTTAGTTTCTTTTCCAGTTTTGCGTATTATTAGAGTTTTATATGTCTGTGAAATGTAATATTTGTGTTTTGTTTATATATATATATATATATATATATATATATATATATATATATATATAAAATCTTATTAATATTATTAATTTTAATTTTATATATAACTAAAATTCGATTTAAAGAAAAGAATCCACTTCCTTATGAACTAATTAATTTTGTTAATTTACTTTTGAATCGTTTGAATAAGAACTATTCAAAATAAATAATTAACGTATAAAATTCATAATTTTTTATATCAAGCCAAAAAAAAAAGTAAATTTGAAGACGATAAAATTGTGCAAAAATTCCTTTCAAAATAATTAACCCATTAAAATGTAAGTGATATTTGCATATATTAATGACTATAGGGTGTAACTGTAGTATTATTGATTCATTTTAACACTCATTTCTTATGAAATTGTTCTTTTCACAGTTACCAAATGTCTGAATAGGAAACATAAAAGAGCGCAATTTTAATCTTTGTTTTCTAAGCCGAGATATCTCAAATATCTGTTTTATCAATTGTTGTTTGATATTTCCTTTTTTTTATGCTACATAAGCGTGATATAAATTTTAGAAAGGTTTTATTCAACTCTTTACCGCGTTGGTGAAACAATCTTAACACAGCAGATATGGGAGCCGTTTTTACAATTCCAGCTACCGTTGTAGTTACATTACTTACCCAACCCTCAGGTACGAAAGTGAAAAGGAAATTTATTTATTTAAACGTATGTTTTTAGCTTATGTAATATTAATTCGTAGTATAACCTTTTATAAAAAAAATGAAATCATGCTGATAAACGAAAATAGATTGAAATATTATTTTTGAAATTTTATATTTCAATATAATTTGAAACGTAAATAATTTAAATACGTTTATTGATATTGCTAAGATATGTTTGTTCATAATATTTGTACATATTTATTGATATTTATATGGTAGTTTTATTAATATTTTTACTGTATGTTCATAGATATTTTAATAAAGTGTTTATTTATATTATTATAAGTTCATTGATATTGCTGTAATGGGTTTCTTTATATGGTTATTATGTCCACTAGTATTGTTTCATAATGTGTTTATTGATATCACTATAATATGCTTATAGATAGATATCCTTATAATACGCTTATTGACATTGTTGCTATGAATTTATTGATATTGGAAGAATATATTTATTGATATTGCTGTTATGTTTATATATTAATATGGTTATTACATGTTTATTACTACTGTTTATATTTAACAACATTGCAAATTTTTAGAGATATACTCTCCATTTTTAACAAAACTTTGAAACTTGGCAGAAAAAAAAATTGATATTTAAGAACTTCTTAAATTTAAAGAAATATAAAAAGAGAAATCCAATCGACTTTTCGAGTTTAAATTTTTTTTATCACGAAATATTTAAATTTCTGTAATTAATTTTTTACACACACATTCTTTTTAAAAATTTTAAAATTTAATCACACCCAAGCACACAAACATACACACGATTAAAGTTATCGTCTCGTTTTTTGTTAAATTATTTTCAACGCCAATTCTTTTCAAATTTAACACCTACTTTGAATCTTACTTTAGAAACTCGCCAATCATGTTTATATATTTGTTAGCATCTCAAACCGCTTTAAATGCTGAATTAGTAATTTATAACAAAATTTTCCTTTTTCTAGACTGTGAAAGCTTTCATCCACAGAGTAACTCCCCCCCTCTCTTTTTCAAATGATACTAGTCGTGTAAGACATACCAGTCTGTATGCTGCTTCGTAATGGTGTAGGCAATTACTTACAATTAATATCTGTAAACATTCCAAAAATTAGTGTCAAGATCAAATAAACATCCAACTAAATCATGCAAATTTCGTTCTTCATAATTAAAAGACAGGAATATATATATATATATATATATATATATATATATATATATATATATA
>BMAW01107082.1:607575-662229 GCA_019974015.1 Nephila pilipes
ATATATATATATATATATATATATATATATATATATATATATATATATAAAGTTTAAAAAATGATAGAGAATAATTTAAGTCTGCAAGTATTAACTATACAAGTAAAAATTAAAATTCTAGAAATTACTTATTCAGATAAAATACCCTCAAATATTTTTTTAAAAAAATTAGCAAATCCGCACTTATGTGATTCGCATAGACTACATTCATAAACTTCATTTGTATGTGCTTTAAAATATAAACATCATTTCGTAAAAAATTACTATATATTTATTAGAATAAGTAAAATCAACTCGCTAGTATCCTATATTTTACTATTCATCGTCAGTAGTATAGATCTAGTACAGCGCACAGAAAACAGTTTTCAACTCAAAAGAATGGTCTTAGCAAGGATTGAAATAGCTTTAATTTATCGACATTTTATTTGCTACGGAAAATCTCTGTGATACGATTATTTTTTTTTCGTTAGCGAAAGAACGAAAACAAATTTAAAAAAAAAAAAAGATTTATGCAGCAGAATTTTTTTTTAAAAAAAGATTCTACCCTATCTACGCCTTTAGTCACCATTTGAGGAATATTTATTCGCAGCCTGGTTAGTCACATGAACATAAATGTCAGTTTCATTGGCAGCGATGTTTAAGTCGACGTACGGTTTTGCTTCCTGATTCTACTAAAGATGTAGGATTAAATTTAGTAGAATCCACTTATAGGATTAGATTTCCGCTTTGGAAGTCCTTTAGTGGTGTGAAATGGGAATTAGGAATAGGAGGTACCTATTAAAGTGTCCTTTTCATCCCTTGACTTCGTAATTTTGACTGTAAATTGAAGTACGAAGTCTGTCTATAAAAGTTTTCGGAATTGCCCTGAAACACGAAATTGATAGTATCAATTTAAACTAAGTTGTTTAATGAAAAAGGTAGGACTCAAAATAGATGTGTGGTATACAAAGTGTGGCTATTAAATAATGAAATTGATGTTATTTAATTGTCATGCCAAAATATTTTATTTCAATAACATACATATTTACTTAATATCATCTTCAATATGCACCCCTCCTCTATCTCTACAACGCTCCTTGCAAATCTTCCACTGTTCGAAAGAGTGCTGGAAGGCTTCTTCTGTCAGCTCCTTCAAGACGCAGGCCACTCCAGCGACTCAAATCTTGTTTCTTTTAGCTTAGATTTCACCTTTGGAAACAGATAGAAGTCGCATGGCTCAAGAAATGGCAAATAAGGCAGATGGTCTAACACTGGGATGCTGCACTTGGTTAGAAACCTTTTGACAGATAATGTGGATTGAGCCGGTGCATTATCTTGGAGGAAAAATTTGCAGTACGGATTTTTTGTCAATTCCTACAGTCTCAGCAATCGCACGTACACTTAATCGACGGTCAGAGCGAACCATATTACCGGTTTTTTCGATATTGTCATTCGTTTTTTACGTGGGAGGGTGACCCAGACGTGAATCATTTTCAATGTTTCTCGACCATCTTGAAAACGCTTAAACCACTCAAAACGCGCACGCGATACACATTCATTGCCATACACTTATTTCAATAAATTATATGTTTAAGTAGCGGCTTTTTCAAGCTTCACGTGAAATTTCCAAACAATTTGTAGCTCTCTTTGTATCACTTATTATTTTTCCAGCGAAACAGAAAAACGGCCACGGCTATACGGATTTGTTTATTGAAGCAAGAGGCACTGCATTCGAAATAGAAGTTTCACGTTAAAAAGCTATCTGTCGCTGGTGTTTGGCGCATGCGTACTTCTTCTATAGCAGCGCCAATCTCGTTATTTAATGGGAACACCTTGTATCGTATTGCATATTTCTTTCAAGTTTAAGTGGCACATGACTTACTTGAATCAGATGCACAAGAACTGAAAAGCAAAAACAGTAAAAGTGTTCCCCAGTAAAATATATACCGAACAAGAAAGGCTTAAGAATACTAGTGATAATTTTATGGATAGTGGATATATTTTTAAAGGTTCATTAACTATGCATAACTTTATAAATGTCGGAACGTAGTTTGAAATAAAAAAAATTATCCTAGTTTAAATCTTAAATTATTAGTAAAATAGAGTTAAATTAGAATACTAGTAACACATATCTTTGTTGCTGAAATTGCAGTTGTTGTAATTTACTGCCTATTAAATAAAGTTAATTCATCAAACCTTTAGACATACTAATTAGTTGTGAAATGTTTGAAAAATTATTGTGATGAAGAAAGAGTATTACAATATTTATATCTAATCAAATTATCTTCAAAAAGAAAAAAGAAGGAATTAACTGTTTTTATGATAAAAAAAAAACTGTACTTGATTTAGTGCATTTGAATCCACACTGACGTAACACGGTTACAGTTAAGAACATTAAACATAGTTCATTAGGTAAAAGTAGGGAAAAAATCTGTATCTCCTACAGAGATAATTCACTTTTTTTTCAAAATTTGATGATTGTGTATTTAGATTTCGTCGTCCTATCTCACAGGTCAATGAACTTTTTTTTTAAAAAAATGATAAGTAATGCTAAAAGAGTGGGAAATAAGGGATTATTTTAAAAAATAATAAGAGCATTTATTTAAAAAGTTGTATTTTTGATTTGTCATTGTTAGTTGTTTTTTTTTATCTTATAGTAGGCTTGTGACACAAACATTACCTCAATTTTGAAAAAGCATGTTCTAACAATACTGCTTGGTTAAGGTTTAATTTTTTTTAAATGATAGAGTGAGCGAAAGGGAAAAAGTAGGTCACGTAGAATTATCTCTGTGATAAGAGTCTGGTTACAAGGAATGTTTTCAAGAATTTTATTGTCACACAACGGAAGGGTACATTCCATTATCTCTACCGTTAAAAAAGGTTGAAAGTCTTTTGATGCAAGAGAATGGGAAATAATGCATAATAACTATGTTACAAACAAGAAAATAATAGTGATTTTTTTTGTCACATTAGAAGTAATAGTCAGATTAGTAATAATGCGTAATATTATTCAGCTACCTAAGAGGCTATTGTTTTAGGAGGATCACATTTGGTGTAAGGGATCACTTTTAAATTTTTTATTGTTTGCTTCAATTTAACTACATTTAGCTTAAATAGTACCTCCGTAATTTTCACCCAGTAATGAGCTGGATGAATTCAGTCATGCATAAAGAATGGCACTTCGTTATATTTCTCACATTAAATGCAAGAAACAACATCAAAACTCCCACATTTAAACTCTCTATGGTCACAAATACATTTTTGGTACAAATACAGTTTTTTTTTTAATTCAGTTTTTGGTAAATCAGATGACAGCGTTTACAGATCCATTAGGATGCTGAGTTTCCTTGTAAAGGCATTAATGACCCCTCCCCCCACGCACATGTATATAGTGTCTTTAGATTTACAAAATTTCTAAATACAGGCTTGATGACATCTATTATTGGTGGAGGAACACATGTTTGCTTGTCGTGGCTATGCGTTTCACCTTTTGTTTGGGCACGATGAAAACCACACCAGCCAACAAATCCAACTGAACAGAGTCCATGGTTTGGATTTCATTACTCGACCAGAAATGAAAATATACACCCCAAAAAGCTTGCTGCAGTTTTTGAAAGGATCCAACATTACCAAAAGATATATAATTCAGATGGAAAGTCTATTCACCTTTTAACTCGCATAAATATGCTCCTATTACACTTTTGAAATTAGAAAATTTATCCAAAACATACATTAAAACAAGTAATGACATAATTTCGTATCCAGAATCCATATTTTCCTCATATTCAGTATATTGAAGGAAAGAATTGCTTAATATGGCACTTTTTCTGTTCCAACATTATTATGTGATTCAATAACAGTCTCAGTATCACTGATGGTTAACTTTTTTACGTTTTTAAAATATATTCTTATTTCGTGGTATTCTAAGTAAGTTAACTAACTCTTTTATACCAGTAAAATAGTATTTTCTAAAAAAAGCATGATGTACCACAAATATGTACAAGACAAGATACACGAAACATATTTAAAAATAATTGATATTTTTATGGGATATTTATATGGAGCAAGTCTATGATCTTCAACATTTAAAACTAGTGCAATGAACAATATAAACAATATAAACAGTTATAAACAGTAAAAAACAATTTCAATTAACTTCACTGTTACCAATTCTTTAGTTGTGAGAAAACTAGAAAAGTTTAAGAGAGATAATGATACATGTAAAGTATTAAATGAGGTACCACGTCACGATACAGATATGTTTACATTTGCCAGCACTTTAAATCGTCAACAATTTCTGAAGAATTCTAAAAAAGAATGGAAAAATCCAACACTTCTGTTTCTTTTTATAAACAAGTATGATATATCGTTAGAAAAATAAAAGTTTCAGCTATTTAATTATATCAAAAAATAAAAATTAATCTTTTATTTGAATTTCAGCTATCCGGTCCCCTAAAAGCAACATGAGCTAATGGCTAAGGGCCTCGTGATTTTAAGCCTCGATCAAGTGACGAGGATGAGACTTGAATTAGTGCTTCATTCTTCTAAATTTCACACCACACCAGCGTGAGAACTTTGAGCTCAACCAGATTTAATTTTCATCAGCACTTCGATACGACAGGCTTTAAATAGAGTAAGGACTTGAACCCACATCTCGATTGAAACAACGCCGGCCATGAGCTCGTGACCAAGACCTTTCAATAATATAAAAGTTTTAATTTTATTCTTCTGAAATTCTATGTTTAAGGACACATTTAAAACAAATTTGATTACTTACGAAATTCCTAAATATATTGAATACTTTTTTTGTATTTTTTTGTTGCAATGCAAGCTTATTTTTTCGATAAATAATCAGATATTTTATTTTTTCCTTCTGTGTTTCTAGAGAAAAAAAATTGCATTAAATATGTATAATAATAAGTCGATCCTTTATCAGTCGTAGAAAACAAAGGATTACTACATTTATATCTCTTTTACAAAAACAATTCGCTCAGTATGAATTAAACTTCCAAATTTTTTTTAAATGTTATCTAATCATTTTATTTATTTAAATATTGATAACATTGTCTGCATGATTTTACTCTGATTATATTTTACAGTTTCGCTGAAATTGAACAGCTAAACATAATACTTTGTGTTGAACAACTTTTAACAAAAAATGCAAAAAAAAAGGTATTATCATTTATAGATAGGAATAAAGATATATCGAGAAATAAGATGAAAAAGATTACTTAGAAAACAGCCGCAATTCAGCAAAAAAAAAAAAAAAAAAAAAAAGGAGAGGGTAAAGGCTTAAAAAATTGCTTGTGATGAAAAATCTAAAGAGAAAAGTCTGCAACATGAATGTTCTCATTTTTAAGCAATGGAAAGATAGAATAATATCCCGCTAAGTCTAAAAGCTTATATATATATATATATATATATATATATATTGTCATATTCTTGTTATATTATTATATTCCTAGAATTGTAGTTAGTGTAAAAGTAATACACGTGTATTAAATATCTATAATCTGATTGAAAAATACTCCTTTGTATAAAAATTTTACATTTGCATACAAATGCCACATGATTTTTTTTTAAAATCATTAAACGCTTTAAAAAAGTCCAAAACTGAATTAAAAAACAATTCAAATCAACGTTGATTGTTGCATCCTATCCTACGTTGATTGTTGCAATTATTTTTTGTGGTAATATTTTCATAGATTATTACATAAAATTATTTAAGAGATAGTATACAAATATAAGTGACACCAAAGTCTATTTTCAAGGTTTATTGCACTCTTAGAAAAATAAACTCAAAGAGGCAGTATTTCTTATTATAAAAAAGAGATTTCCGAAAAAAAACTTCTTACTATATTTTTCTGGAAAACTTATTGATCAATTTATAGAGCATCGTAACTCATGGTTTCCTTGTAAAATTTACTTTTAATATTTCCGAAAAGTGTAACAGCAAAAATACGACAAAGATAAATACTCTTCACGCTTTGATCCATTTTCATAATTAGAAAATCTTGTACTTTTCGTATATTGTAGTAAATATTTGTTAAGGATGAATAATATTATCACCACGAGTAATCACAAAATGAAAGGAAGTTAAATGTGGAATATTACAAAATATGCGAGACATAGGAAGAAGCGGAATGTGTACGCAAATGTTCTTTTTCATGCTTGTTTATCAATTGATAGAATTCATAAGAGATTTAAAGGATTTCACGTGTGTGGACAGCTATTGTTCCAATTGAAAATTTGATGGGAAAGGATTAATTGACGAACTTTAATTTCCTGCACGTCTTTCTGATTCCGCTTAGATGATTTTACTCGAGGCCGTATTATTGCAAATATTGAAAAAGGGCAAAAAATAACATATTCAAGAGAGTTTCACATCTCTCAGATGATTGTTTCACGAATGGGAAAAGCATTTAGAAATTGGTATCAGTAGCAAGCAATACGGGGAAGGTCGTGGTAGAAGTATGAGGACTACAGGAGAGATGTTCAATGACATATAAAGGGAAAAAATTGCTAACAAATGAATATTATTTTTGCCACAGGACAGATGATCTCCCGAAAAAATGTAGTGAGATATTGGAGAAAAGGATTATAACTTTGCACATTTCCTGTGCATGTACCAGTGTCCAGACTGAAATGTAGAGCCTATTATAAATGATGCCGCGAGTATTGATACTAGGCCGATAAAGACAAGGGATGCATACGATTCTCAGATAACAGTTGGTTCAGTTTGCAATCGGTTTGTAGACATCAATCGATCTGGAGTGAGAATGACAGATCGCCCAGAAAATATCCAGAAAAGGGACTGATATCAGATATACAGTGTCATGGTATCATGATTACGGGTCCTTATATGTGTTCGCATTTGGGAATATAAACTGCCAAATTTTAAGTTGATAGCAAATTGCTGAAGTTTTACAGCTCCTGCTCGCCTTTTTCATGGCGCTGTAGGTGATAAATTTATTTGCTCCATATCATCGATCAGTCGCTGTTCAGAAATGTCTAGAGAGAGAGAATGCGTTCACTACCTCCTATAACTAGCACGTTCTCCAGAACTAAGCCCTAATGAAAATGTTTAGGATATTTTGGGTAGATAACTTTCATGTGGAACATATCCAATCAGAACACCCTTTTCTGTGCACGGATTGAGATGCAGTATAAATTGCATCTATTAAAGATCTTGTACAAAACATGACACAACATGAGGAATGTTGCATGAATGAAATTGTTATTCTCAAAGGTCTTTGCTGTCGTTCATATGCCTTTTTCCATTGTTCCTGCACAGCATCAAATGTATATTTTTTTCCTTTAAGGAGTTAGTATTTTAAACTATAACTATATTTTCCAGAACAATAAATGTTACTTATTCTAATGTTTGAACAGTTTGGCAACAATATTTTATCATACTAGGCCTCAAACCACATTTTTAATTTCTTATTACAGATTATTATGTTATCCGTTCTTAGCAATTGTCAAACAGAGTATGTCTATTGCACTTTAAAAAGAGTTCATCGGAACTCCACTCATTCCTTAATGGACTTCTTGTTATTACTATGGCCACTTACAAAAATTATGCAGAGTTTTGTTTCGATATTGTTTCTAACGAAGATAAAAAAAAATTGTTTATTGTAACCGTGTGAAAGGAACTAAGGATTACAAGGAAAAAAAAGATTGGTTCTTTAATTTTTAAAGACTCTATTATGCACATATCTTTTTCCATTTATTTTTTCAAATGAAAAACATAATCAGAAATTAGAACTATTCGATACAAAAGGAACAATGAAAAACAAATACAAACAACAATGTTCTTCACAAATAAATACATTGAAAAGCATTTCTAAATCAACAATATTTCGAACAAATAAAAGCAATTAAAGAATTAAATTATAAATATCCGTATCGCCACCATAAATAACACTAGTGTCTTCTGTAATATTTGCTGTAAAAAGGAGCTAGACATTCCGTAAATAATATACTGTGCAAATTAAATGAGATAAGCGTTATTTTTTGGTAGATGTGTCTAAAACCACTTCACACCAATTTTATCAGCTTAGAGAAAGTGTGAACCCCCTCAAACCAGATTTATCTGCTTAGAGTGGGTATGACTGATTGACTTAACTGGTTAACTTTCTTCCTCTTGTACAAAAATGTATGTAACTCCAAGAAAGCGTACTAAAATTATAGCTCTTAAATATCCACATTTTTATGACAGTTAGCGAAATAGCTTTTGCAGTTGGTGTAACAAAATCAAGTGTTTCAAGAAAACTAACTCCATTCAATGAATGCGGATCAGCCTCTCCAAAAAGGAAAATGTGAGCTCAAGCTGAAAACTTTTGCAAAAACTGATAAAATTCTCATGAGAAATGGCAAAATTAATCACCCCGCCCCCCAAAAACGTTTAGACCTTGAAAGTGATTTATTGGCTTATGGTTTTTATGAGAGTAGCTCAACTGTATGGCGTAGGCTTCTTGACGTTGGCCATAAGGCAAGGAGACCAACGAAAAAACAATTTTTATCTCCAAAAATGAAGAAAAAGTATTTAGCATGGGCAAATCATGGACTGCTGACAACTGGAAGAAAGTAGTTTTCATTGATGAAACTCATTTATTTGTGCAGGGCTTACATTTCAGATGTTGGGAGACGAAGTGTTTGTGAACCTTTGAGACAAGATCATATCCAACAGATTGTAAAATACCCACTGAAACAGATATTTAGGGGTTATTTTACGACAAATGGCATTGCAAACTTAGTTCTTGTTCAAGGCATGATAAATTCGACTAAATACACAAAAATATTACGGAATAAGGTTTTTTCATTCATGAAAACTTTTAAAAGAACATTTCAACATGACTTGGCTCCTTGCCACAATTCAAAACCGGTAAAGACTTTTAAGTTGGAAAATCAAATTAAAGAGCTTGATTGGACTGAAAATTCATCAGAACTAAATCTCATTGAGAACTTCTGGAATAATGTGCAAAGACGTTTAGGTACGATGGATTGTACAACAAAAGAACTCGTGACAATTAATGCAACTCAAGTGTGGTTTCATGATGACGAACTCAAGAGCATGTGTACTAATCTAGTGGAGTCAATGCCAAAACGTCTGCAAGATGTCATTTCTGCTAAGGAATGACATACACCATACTAGAAAATGTATTTTAATTGTATAGACTGAATAACAGCTGATTTCTAAAAAAAGCGACTTTTTTACTTTGTCCTAATTAATTTGCACAAATATATATACAAGAACTACTTTAACATGATACTTGTTTAATTCATAAATGGTATAATGCAAAACAATCCATCTCCTAATTTCTTGTTAGCATTTAAAAGTCGTGTAAAAGTGAAACTGTATGAATTAAATACCGAGCGGAATGAAAAGTGGTTGTATTTGAATACATGCATTTACCGCGGTGGTTATCTCTTAATATCGATGCTTGGTAAGATGTATTATGTTCAGCATTTTCAGCACCTATAACAAATTACATATACGGGAAGGTTTTATATTAACTATTATGATAAACCCTATTGTTGACCGCATTACTACGCAATTTTTTTTTATTCTGGATCAATTTTTTTAAAAAAGCATTTTGTAATTTTTTTATCCTAACTTATTTTTTTATATTTTCAGACGTAATACGTTGGTGCAAATGGATTACGTCGTATTCCTACATACTGTTGCACAGGCGATCGATGAAAAGCAAATTCGAATGGTACGACATGACAGTGGAACATGATCCTTACAAAGTTGGTTTCCTGCCAACGCCTGAAGAGGTCGCTCTTGAATCGCCTTTGTCTGAGTCTCAACTTCTTGATGTATGAAAGCATTTTCCTTTTTTTTTAAACAGAAAATGGCGAAAAATTTTATTTAACAAAATGGCTTATAATTGGGAGTATCTAATGCACTTCTATTTGTATAAAACTTACAATTGGTATTTTTTTGTCAATTGTTAGGAAAATTTCAACAATATTTGAAATTTTCCAACTTCTATAGGTGGAGCAGTCAATGTGTTTCTGTTCCGAAAACATTTATACGAGATAGAATCAATAAGACAAAAAGATTAGAAAAAATTCTATAGTTGACGCACACATACTATATATATATATATATATATATATATATATATATATATATATATATACATTTCTATCGGATGGGACGATAATAGTGAAAGAAGAATAAGGCATTTTCGGATAGCTGATATTTGACTCGAACCTAATTTGTTTGTACTATTCCTAACGCGAATCCAGTTTTGCTATTATTGAGATGACTAAAATGTTAAATCAGGATCTTGAAGATGCAAGTAGGTAACCATTCCACATTCATAATAATAGTTGTTTTGTAATCATTCACTGATATAAAATAAAATTTGTTTGATTTTTCTTCACTGACTCCTTCTTGAAAGGAGATTTATAAAATATCAATGGTTCAGATTGAGAATAGTAAAGTCGATACGAGCGAAATAAATTTGTCTTTCTTTCTTTTTTTAAATATTATGTAAATCTATTTTGTTTTATTTTTTTCAGTCAGCTGATGAAGTATTCTTCTATGGAGTGAATTCTAAGTCAGAATACCTGATAACTCGAATAGCCAGGGGAACAAATGGAGAAGCAGAGGCTTGGATTTACCTGAAGCTGAGCAACGGAAAAATTTATCAACTGCAAGAAACATCCGGTTTTCAGCAATCATGCAGCGACAAAAGAACTTTTTCTTGTGGTGATTTGCAAATTCACTATCTATCTCCAATGAGAAGATGGCGAATATTCTTCAATGGACTTCTTAGGTAGCTTTTTTTTTATTTCTTAAATTTTAGCTTAAACTACCAGTTCAGTTAAAATAATTCAAGAGCTGGATCGTGCCGCATATTAAGCTGCAGAAGCTTTTAAAAACCTTAGGAAAAGATAACGATAAATATACTACAATATCGACTCATGGCAATGTTCAAAGACTTTGTGATATGAATTTTTTACAAAAAAAATTCATATCACAAAGTCGGTCACGAGTGAAATAATCCTTGGTTCCACAGACCATAACATCACTCAAGTTCACCAAATGGTTCTAGACGAACCATCGAATTAAAGGGAGATAAGTAGCAGAGGCTATGATTTGGGTATGAGAAAGCTTTTTTCAATATTGGGGACCACGTTCGCTCACGTTAGACCAAAAGTGTGTTCGAATGAACGTTTCCAACGCTCTGTTGGAGCAGTTTAAATGCAATAAATCAGAGTTTTGGCGCCGATTAAGCACTGTAGATGAAACTCGGGTGCTCCATTATGAATCCGAAACAAAAACAGTTAAAACAATGGATTGCGAAGGGGGGATCGAGTCCAAAAAAAAAGCAAAAACTGTTTTTTCGAAAGTGATGGTGACTGTTTTTTGGGACAATCATGGAGTTGTCTTAATCAACAATCTTCAAACAGGAGAAGCCAATACAGGAGCTCACTACGCATCATTACTTGACAAGCTGAAGGCATAAATTGCTTAAAAATAGCCACATTTGCAGAAAATGAAATTCTGTTTAACCAAGTCTTGCTTCGTCTCACGCCTCAGCGGTTTCCATGGTGAAAATCTACGAATTACGGTTTGAACTGCTTGACTACCCTTCTAACCAGATCTAGCCCGAAAAGACTTCATTTTGTTCCCTTATTTAAATATTGCGCTCGGAAGACAAATAATTTACTCAAATGAGGGGGCTATCACTTTCGAAAACAATTATTTTGTGGAGAAAGACGCCGATTATTATTTGGACGGATTAAAGAGATGGAAGAATTCGCTGGAAAAAGGGTGTAGACTTACAAGGAGGTTATGAAATAAATAAATAAATAAAAATAAATATAAAGAAGAGAAATATTTTGTATCTTTGTTGGTTCGGAAACATTTCAGACCACCCTCGTAATTATATCATTTGCTTTAATTCTAATATTACCTGAATAATTTAAAAATTATATTTACTTTAATGATTTAATTTTTTTTGATTAAAAAAACTGTTAGTACCTTTGGTGGCTAAATCTATTCCTTTCAAAACTTTACATAGAATATTTTTTTTATTAATAATTATTTTTATTTCAAATTATTATTATTTCTTAATTTCTTATAAATCTACCTTTTTTATAATACTATTTTAAATCTTCTTTTATATGCTATAGAAACATTAATTTCTGACTATTTATATAATTTTAATTTCTCTGAAATAGAGTTTTTGCTTAAGTACAGACAGACAATGATGTTTAACATTTGTGTGAAGAAACAATTTTTATATGAGTTTTCTTTTCTGAAACAGGGAAACAAGTGATGACAATGCAACATCAGATCGAATGGTACATGTAAAATTTGCTGTTATGTAAGTTCTACTCTAGTTTTTCCTTCTTTCTACAAGTATATTAATTCTATCAAAACAGATTAAAAACTGAATAGTAATAATTTTTTTTATTTGGATGAGATCTTTTTGAATCACCCTGTATTATTTGTAGCGTGTCAAGTCACAACACTTCTTTGTAATAAATAATGTTCTTAATAACTCTGGTTCTGTTGTAATTAAAAAGGAAAATTATGATAAGAGCGTAAGTGAAATTTAGTGTTATGGTGGTGCTATAAGCTCACTTTTACAAGAAACGAACAATACTCTTAGATGACAGGTTACAAATAGAGTAGTGAGAATGCTTAGTCGGCGAATACCGTGTTGGCCTTAGTTGGTGTTATAAGGTTTCAGTCTCATCATCCGATCCTAGTTAAAAATTACGAGGAAGCTAGTGGGATATTAAGTTAGTATATAGGGTATATTGTGCCATGGAGTAATTCTGGTGGCCACCGCAGCCTAGAGGACATGGTCACGAACTAGCAGCCTGCGTTCGATACCTGAGCTATTCCTCTGTTCTCTAAGCCTTACCATCACTCTAATATAAGAGTTTTGAGTCTCGACAGATGTAATGTACATAGCTTGATACGCGATGGATCTTTATTGCAATCAGGACTCAAACCACGACTCGACTGAAGCAACACCGTCCATGAGCTCATGTTGAGTCGTGGTTTTGATTACTGATGCAACTTCAGACCTGACGTGTAGTGCAGTTGATTCTCGTTAAGTCCTTCAAGGTTTCAAGTCTCCAAGTTGGTGTGGAAGTTTGGAAAAGGAGGTTTCAACTCAGATTTGTTACTCGTCACTCGACTGAGATTCAAAATTAGGAAATCCGTGGCCAAAAGATATCGTTTTGCTTCTAAGTACGACATTAATAAGCAATAAATCAATTATTGGCTTAATTCTGCATTTGGCGCGTGTCATGCGGCTATAGGTTCTTCCACCCGGCTTCAGAGCCACTCTGTTAATTCTATATTAGTTCAACTGTGTCATGAACGTATGGTCGTTCTTATCATTTATTGTAATTTTGATATCATTCATGAACCATAGGGGATCATCTAGTTTCATTAAACGTGTGTGTACAAGTTGTTAAATTGTGAAAATAAACTTTAATTGTTGAGTCATCCAAAAATACACAATATTTCTTTCATGAAATTTGAATTATTCTACGAGGTATATAGATTTATAATTCTCAGCATCAGTTACAAGCAAACAAATTAAATATAGTTTAATTACAATTTTAGGTGGCGGGCTTCTACAGATGCTTTCGATTTTGCATCACACATAGATAGTAAAGCTTTGGCAAGTGGTCTGTCCAGGACTAAATGGATTCAAAATTCACCGCCCTTAGAAAAGTATGTAAAATAATACTTTATTACCACTAACGCTTTGCAAGCAAAAAATACAAATGATAATGCATTTAATAAATGCATTTTTAAATAACGTTTTTATTAGATTGTACAGAGCCCTGAATTTCTATGCTCAGTGTGGCATCATTATGGGTACTATTAATATAGAAGGAAGTGATGATGAACAAGATTTGTATTTATTTGGAGAAAGAATAAGATTTTTAGGTAAGAATCATTCCGTTAGTTTTTTTATATAAGATGATGTTCTTTTCTCAGTTACTTCATTTTTAAATTGTTACTAAAACGAATGAAATAGAATGATTAATTTTTCTAAAACCTCTTTCTTTCTAACTTTTTGCTTTTGTATACATTAAGAATGGTGCATAAATCTAAAAATATGACCCAAACGAGAATAAAACAATTGCTCCTAAAAGTATATCTCCTTCTGTATTTGTTGTAAATACTCGTGTGTATTCATTTCAATACTTTGTATTGCATATTTAATTCACTTATGATATTATTAGAGATTTTATTTTTCTTGCAAGTTTAGGGTATTAAAACCCTTTTTAGTCGTCCGCCATTTTTCTAACAAGTGAAAATCATTCAAGTCGCTCTAAGTAGTTATGGAGTTACTAATTCTGACTTTCCTTAGTAAACTTTTACTGGCACTTCTATTTTAATTAAATTCTTTCCTCGTTCATATTCAATGTGCTCATTTAGACGTTTACATGACTGAAATTTATTTCATTTGTTACTGAATTTACTATATATGCTCTGTATCTAAAGATTTATGGAAATGAATAAATCGAAAGGATTTAAAGAAAATTAATAAATCTTCAACATTTCTCAGTTTGTAACTTAAATTATTTTATTAATGATCTAATTAGCGAAAATAAGTGTCATAGTATTTTTTGAAAATGAATGCAGCAACTATTGGAAATGTAAATTTTTATATAACTTCGTTTCCAGCTCTTATTAGAAAATCTACCATTTTAGTAATACCTTTTCATAGAAATTGTAACACCTTTGAAAAAAAAAAGAATTTGTTTTTCTCTTGTTTATAAATACATAATAAACAGAGATTGCGAAATTAGTACTTCCACCGTAAAATTATAGCAGTATCGTCCCCATTACATTTCAATTTTCCCCAATTGACTCTAACGTGTGAGCACCAATTATTTGAATATAAATAAAATATCGTACTACATTTACTATAAAAAACATTCGTAATCACATATATGAAAAATTTATTTTTTAGGTGACGTATCATCTGTGAAAGGATTTGAATTTTTCGATGTTTTAGGTCATATTTATAAGGTAAGAACATTTATTAATGCTGATAAAATTAGAAATTTATTATTTGTGTATAAAAATATTTCTGGTTCTCTCTGATTAATATTAATTTTATTTTTTCTTAAGAATGGAAGATATGTGCATCTGATTGAAGTATCTATACCGAATGTAGTTGAAAAGTAAGATGCTAGATTTTAAATGATTAATTCAAGTACTAAGTGTGGCTTAGAGTATGTATTTTTTACGATTTGTTTCTAATTAAAAATATCTTGTTATTTTTAATTAGAAACAAATATAAGCAATATATTATAGCAAGATATTGAATTTCAAACTCTCTCTCTCTCTCTCTCTCTCTCTCTCTCTCTCTCTCACACACACACACACACACACACATATATATATACATACGCACTCATTCATTGCCATAAAAATTTTAGCACCAAGAAGTAAGAGTGAGATTGTTAAGAAATTTGACTTGTAAGGTGCGTTGTCAGTCACATGTAAATGATTAGAAATGCAGCGTTATTGTGCATTGCGTAATGTCACCAGATGGTATTGAACTTCGTTCTCCTCGGATTATAAGACAAGTAAGCAATGCTTGTTTAAGTGTATTTAATCTGTCGTAGAGGGACATTTTTAATAAGAGATGTCATTACGACGCCTTCGGAAACAATATGAGCAGCTGTCAGAGTTCTATAGGGGAAGAATCATAAGGATGATGGAAACAGGTGGTCAGCTCGTCGAGTAGCTCGCCTCCCTGACATTCTGAATTTACTGTGAGGAGGAGTTGGGGACAGTTTGCAAGAGAGAGGTCTGAAACACGGCGATCAGGTTCAAGACGCCCTTGACAAACCAATAGTCCAGAATACCATCATATCATGCTCGCACAGCGCCAATTGTCTCATTGTCCATCATCCATGCGCAGGCACCTTCACTACCGGTCTCTGTGTCATTTCATACGATCGCATGGTGCATGGCTGAAGGATTGCTGCTATAGCGGCCCCTATTGCGTGTGCTACCATTGAAACCCATTCACCATCTCTACTGTTTGGAGTGGTGTCGTGCTCGAAATGATGAGACTGCAACTGAATGGAATCAGGTCGTCATTAGCGACAAATACGGATTCAATTTGGGCAGTGGTAACAATCGTGTACATTTGTAGAGCCCCCGTGGAGACGTCCCAATCATGATGCCTTCTCTGTACAGTTGCAAACCACTCCCACAACTAGTGTGATGGCATGGTGTTCCATCACATACGACACACAGTCACACCCAATATTGATCCACGGAACCATGACAGCCCAGAGATACGTTCCGGACATTCTTCAGCCACATGTGTTGTCACTCATGACAGAGCTCCCAGGAGCCATTTTTCAACAGAACAATGCTCGCCCACACAAAGGACAGGTTTCACAGGACTGCCCCCGCTATATTTCCACCTTTCCCTGGGCTGCTTGATTCCCTGATTTGTCACCGATCGATCATATATGGGATCATTTAGGATGGAAAGTTTGACAGCTTACGAGTTTGGTCAATTATGGAATTAGATATCTCAGGACATCATACAGGACTTGTATTACTCAATACCCAACCGTATCATGTCATGCATTCATGCTAGAGGTGACCCAATAAGGTACTAAAACAGCCATTCATTTTTAATTTTTCCTGTAATAAATTATCATTTTGTTATGGTTTTGTAACCACTTACTTACATAAACGTTGTACTTGCGTATATAAAATTTCGTTTTACTCTGACAATTCTTTCTTGGTGTGCAGATTTTTATGACAATGAATATGTACACATGGTGTTTCAAAACTCATGGGGGAAAATTTAAGGTGTGGTAGAAAACATCTAAACAAACAAATTTAACAGTGCATTGCACAGGTGAAGAGCAAGCGTTGAATCACTAAACGGCGCTGTAATGGAAAACATAAAGCGTGAGTTTTTTTAAACATCATCATTTATATCATGGATTTTCAGCCGACATGGCCTTTTCCTGATTATTGTACTTCGACATGCATGTGTCATAGCGGCTACACGTGTCGCTAAACACGTGTTTGAGGATTTTTGGTATTAAGCAAGTTTTTCAGCGTGTTCTTGCGACTATTGAAGGCTGTTGATCATCAGTGTTGGTAAATTAGCCTTGGATCAAAAACATCTCCTCAACACCCTCTGGTGAGGGACGCCAATCCCGTTTGGATCTACTGATCGAACTCATCACGCGTTATTATTCTTTGTACTAAACTAATTGCCTTCAAAGTGTTTCCGTTAACGTTATTAGTTTCTTTTCAGTGAAAGTCTAGTTCTTCATCATAATAACGAAAATAAATTTCCAACTGTCGTTTATTTTTAGACATTCATTTACATCTGTTTCGTAGATCCTCTATGTTTTTTTTTTACTACTACCACTAATACAAACTGAAAAATAATACAGCATACTCCAAGTGAAAGGAAAATTATAAAAGTGCTCGATTAAAAAAAAAACCATTTTATTATTTTTAAAAAATATTGTTGAAGGTTTTATCACCTTTGAATGCTCTGTGAAATTTTATGAAATCCTTGATATATTTTTTGTTATTTCAGTTTTACTTTCGGTTTCACTACTACATGTACGGGAGTCCTTCGAAGTATCACAGACACGAAGAGCGTTTTAAAAAATTTAACCGACAAAGAAAAGGATGAATATGACATCGAAGCTGAATATCATACTGAAGGTAATAATTACTATATACTTAGATTTAATGTATATTATTAGGGGGGAATTTACGAAACAACCTTCTGGCATTCCTGATTTAAAGATTGAAAACTCAAAAGTAAAAATCAAAAAATTAAACTTGAAAAAAAGTGAACATTTTTTTGTCATAACATTAGATTGAATTTCAAATTTTGAAAATTTTGCTCAAAAGTGTTTGAGTTATGAGGATCTTAAAATGGGTCGCTAGCGTTAAATGTACATTTCAAATATTGGACTATGAAACATTTCCTACCAAGCATTTTAAAAAGATTTTTACACAATCGATATGAAATTATTCTTCAATTATGAGAAAGAAGAATAAATAATTTTTGTAAAATATAAATTTTTAAATACAATTAAGATACAAAAAGGGAATTGGGGCATGTAATTTGTTTAGATACTTAGGCATTTGATATCATATCTCGGGATTCCTTCGCAAAAGCTAGTGTTCAGTGTATTTCAACAGTTTAAGAAACTCTAACGAAGTGACGCGTTTCTCTTTATATTGACTGTTTGTGTAAGTAAACTTTGGACAAATGGACTGAGATACACATAATTAATTTGGTATTTTTTAACGTTTATAATTCATCAAGATAATTCCACTCAGTATAAAAAAGTTCATCTCTATCTTACTACTTTAATCTTTCGTTTACGATTTTTTATAACGTTTTGTCATTGCCGTATATTGTATTAAAAGGGTCATTTCACGCAGCATTTCCCCCTTCTTCGTAATATTAAATGTCAAAATTGATCAAGTTTAAGAAACATTTTTAAAATGTTATTGGTCTTATAGTCATACTTTTTTTTGTATGCATTTAATTTATTGTTATTATATTTTATTCAGAGATTTTGTCAAAAAAGGATAAAATATGTTATACATTAATGCTTATCTTTTTGAACTTTTCATAAATTATTCCGTACATAAATTTAAAAAAAAGAAATCAAAACTTTTAAATATGTATTTGTTCTACAACACACACACACACACACACACACACACACACACACACACACACACACACACACACACACACACACACAAATTGGTAACTGTGCTACCAGTCAAAATTTTAAATATTTTTCTTGTACTACTTGGTCATTTTTAAAAATTACGGAGATAAGAAAATTCTGCGTGTGACGTTACTTCCAGTCTTAAATTCTATTACTTTTTTTACTATGAAATGAAGATTTTTTTCCACTTGATAGACTTATTAAATTTCTTAAATATAAAAAAATATTATAAGTATCAACAATTAAAATTAAGAGTGTCAATGTGGAATTAAAATTTTAAACTGAATAGGAAAACAGTTAAATTACATTTAAAAATATCTGCGACAGCAAAAGTTCCTGAATATATATAAAATGTATTGAATGATTTTATACATGATGTTTTAATCTTCATATTAGCAAAGTTTTGAAACCTTTAGTACAAAGAAAGTGCAATATGAATCAGTATATAAGGTTTGGTTCCATATATTGACCAATTTATTTCATGGATGATCAACTTACAAGGATTTATACTGTATTTTTACTGAACATCCAAGCACAGATACATATATATGAGTGTTTTTATATAAATCATACTTGATTATACACGAATGATGCAATTCAAAATATGTAATTTTCTGTTCTTAATTTTTATTAAATGATGCATACCATTCAAAATACTTTTAGATAACAAACAATCCTTAAAATTAAGTCAATATTTAATATTAATTTACAAAATAAAAAAAAAATAACCAGTTCATGTTTTTAAAGTTAGCGTATTACTAAAACTTTTATTGGTATTATGTGTCTTTAGAAAGTGAATTCGTCCTGAAGGGAGCTTTAACAGGAAAACAAAGGGCATACCAAAGCAAAAAAGGCTGGGACGGGCGCTTGACTGCTGATTGTTTGAACTTCGAACTGAATTCGTTAAAAGGCACAGGCATAGTTTTAAACGGGTAAGTCACCTAATAACGAAGATTATACCCAAACCTCACTGCGAATGACGAAAACAATTTTTTCAAATTATGAGAAAGTTGATTTTCTTTAATAAAATCCCCCTTCTTTAAGACTTTTAAATTTGTTGAATTTCACACACAAATATGTACTCGTATTCTTAAATATGACCCCAAAAATATATTTTGGATGAAATTATAATTTATTTCCATAGTTTTTCTCAAATTTGTAACTCTACTTGAAACATTATGATGACATCAAGGTACTGATAGCTCAAACAAGTTAAAAAAATTTGCGTGAATGAAGATTGTATAATTGAAGGAATTATTGTGCTCTTGATTTTGAATATGCTTTCTAGTTTACTGTACTATACTTATATTCTATTTTTTTCAAGTATAGTATTTAATTTTAAATAAATAGTCAAACTTTTTTAAAAACATGATGAATAAAGCAGAGATGTGTAAATTATAGCCGAATGATAATTTTTTAATACTCTTGAAACTGAATTTCAACTTATTCCAATAACTATAAATATTTATTTATATTTTCACTACAGAGTTTGATCAGAAAGGAAATATAATATGGGTTCTTTAAATAATTAATAATCTATCAGAATTCTTGTGAATGAATGTTTTACAGGTATTCGACCCAGCTTTCCTATAAAGAGCAGTTTCATCGGTTTTAAAAACAATGTTGATCTTTAATTTAACATTTCTTTTAACAAAAATACAGTCTTGCATTTGATACAGGGAAACTGGAGTTTTCCCTTTTAATATTGAACTGTTAAATAACAGTTGTCGACTTTTGACATTCCGAAATTCGGGGAATAATATCTTTTCAAATATTTTTAAAAGACGTTATCTTTTCCTTTGGGGGCAGAAATTTAGTTTTTTAGCCTCACCTTTGCTATCTTTCTGCTTGCATAAGCAGTTTTAAAGATTTGGATAATTAATTTCAACAGAGATGTTAAACAACTATATCACTATTGGATGATGTTATTTGTTTTTGACCAGCCGTCCGCTGTACTTAAATGGCAATTTCACATATTATGGGGATATGTAGATGCTTTTCACGTATTATTTTCAAATGGACTTTCTATCCAAATGTCTTTGAAGTAATTAAATATATCCATTATTTCTTCTTCGTGTCCTGGTAATACGTGCTATTCATCAAATCTTAAGAGTTTTCAGTTACTGCTCTGACATCTATGTGCTAAAAAATAATCAATTCCATGTTTGTACACCTCGTCGAGTTATGTTATTGTGCTCTGAATTGTATTACGTTTTTTTTATGAACGGAATCCTGGATTACCTTAAAATATATAATAGACAGGTTCTAGTATCAATTAGAGTAATAGTTTTTAAACATCTTCAACTTACGATGCCCTTTCTTAACTGAGGTTTTCTTATGAAGCCCTACTTTTGTAAAAGCGCGATTAATCAGAAATAAGATATAAATGTGAGACTACAATGCGTCCTTGTGAAGACTCCACATATAACTAGGGTGCTGAGGAGCACATTTTGGGAACTAATGAATTAGAGAATGATATTTGCATTGCAGCTTAAGATTTTGGCCTGAAATTAATCATTTACCCCCGTTATTTGTATTTACCCTTTCAGAATTTTAATCCTCAGTATTTATAAAAACTCATATCAGAATATAAAAACTTTATCCATTTACACTGTATCCTTTTTACAGTGATTCAGTTGAATGCATATTTGCTTAGTTTTGACTTTGGATGAGATATTTATAAGATGTATTCTCTCAAGCTTTATCTTTATTTCATTTTTTAGAAAAATAATGAAACCATCCAGTAGAAGCCTATCTCAAAGTCAATCATATCCGACTCCATCAGGTAATATATTCTAGAAATTCATAAAATTTGTGTGATTGCTGGTTGATAAGAATAATATTAGCAAAAATAAAGACAAAAGAGTGTGATTGTTCATGCAGAAATACTAATACCAACAGCAACAACAGCAATAAAAACTAATTTTTTCCCCGAGGGTGTTTCAAAAAGTATGGTAACAAGAGTTCTGACAGGATCATAAATTCTGCTTGCGAATTAAATTCCTGCTGTCCGGACAGATAAGATGATCATAATATTCGAAAACTGCTGGTACTGGTAGATGGAACTAGTAAGCATGCAGAAGTCACAGTTAGAAAATGGAGATGTTGGCGGAAACATGGTCCCAGATTAAAGTAAGAAGTATGATAAGGCTTTTACGTTTAGGGAAAACTTCTCCGACTGAAATTCAACGGCAACGAGTACAAGTGTTCTCGGATTTCGATAAAGGCACAACAGATGTGAGATAAGCAAAGATCAGGGTGGCAAAGCACTTCCATCACAGATAATATTGTGAAAAGACAAGTAATTTTCAGAATTTTGGATCGTTGAAATGGCACTTGGAAGATCAAAACTTCCGAATGATGCTCAAGTTTAGTAAGAAGTATCGACATGACTCCACAACCCTGACGCTGACATTTTCAATGCCGGTTTTGTTTTGTCTCATGTACCGATGGAACAAATGTTTCGACAACCATTGAGACTATGTGGAGATGTTATATGTACCAGTGCTTTACTAGTTGTACCTCTTTGAATTCGCGATTTAAATTTTTCTCTCAGAGAGTTTATTACCTTTCTCTTTTTGACCCACCCTCTAATAATCTTTTCCCGAGGCTACCACTGATGCATTTGTTCTAATCACATCAAACTTATTGGAGGATCTTATTTGTAAATTGGGACTTGGTGTAATGATAAGGAAACTGTCGATATGATGAGTTGCTTACCTCTCCGAAAACTCTTCATTTGACAAAAAATTCATAGATGTTTGAGGATGACATATTATAGGGATAACTGAATGTTCTAATAAAATATTTCATCACTGACTGGTCTAATTACCATCATACTTTTAGAAGAAATGATTATTATTTATTTTTGGAGAAACTTTTTTTTTTAATTACGTTTTTTATTTAATTTTTATTTACATTTCAACGTGAGATCGCAATCAACGAGTTGAAGAAGATACGCAAGAGAAGTAAGACTGAGTTTCAAAAATTATTTAACAAGCATATAATTCTTTGTGTACCAATTAAAACGTTGCACTGAATTACTTCTTGAATATTTATCTTAAGAATCATGGTGATTTATGTATTTGGATCAGCTGTTCTCTGTTTATACAAAAGTAACATCAATTTCCTTTCGCAACGCCAAATGTTGTCAAAAAAAGTATTTTTTAAATTACTCTCGTATATCTATTTTTATTGTTCATTCTTTTCCTAGATGTATACGTACTGCTTGAGATTCCTTCGAATACCCTAGGGTTATGCGCACTTCAACAATTGGAGAACTCCCGATGAAATGATGCATTGAGTTTGAGAGGAAAAAAAAGAAAATTTATTTACTCAAAACCAAATTAGATTAGGGAAAAGTACACTAAACCAAACTTTTGATATAAGGAGCATTTTTGAACAAAGTATTTAGTTAAAAGGAACTTTGTACCTGAATTTTATAGACCTTCAGAAAGCATTTGACTGCATCAACAGACTGATTCTGTATAATCTTAAGCATTTTTGGAATCCCTGAAAAAAGTAATTAACATTATTTGAAATATATATTGTGGGAGGGGAGCACAAGTTATTGTTAACGATCCGTGATATCGTTATTTGTGTAAAGCAGGAATTTATCCTCTTTTTTCTTGTTATCTTAATAACTGTAAAAAGCTGGATAATGATACAGATTTTAAAATATCAAAAAGCAGGAATACGCTAGGGTTTTAGTTCTATACAGGAAGATCTTGATTTTTCTAATGATGTTTTTTTATTGTCTTCAAGTTTTGCTGACGTAAAAGAAAAGACAGAGAGACTGAAAACTGACGAGTTTGAAAATAGATGAAAACAAAACAAAAGTAATGACACTAAATAGCAAAAGTAAAGATTCACTTCTAGTAAATCAAAATAAAATTGAAGAGACAGGCTATTTTTCATACTTTGGAGTTACAATAAATAAAAAAAGAGAGGTCCAGATGAAGAGATAAAAACTAGAAATAAAAAGACCCAGAATGCATTAAGAACAATGCATAAATTCTGGAAAGCCTCGAATATAAACACTAAGTTCAAATTACATGTATTCAGTGTAATAGTACTAACAGCCCTTCTTTATGGAAGTGAGGCTTGGATTTTTACTAAATCTCAAGAACATAGATTAAATGTTTTTCAAACTACTTGGGTCAGAAAGATTCTCAAAATATTCTGGTCAGATAAAATTTCAAATACTGAATTCTAAACTAAACCTATTTCCATCAAAATTAAAAAAACAACAACACCCTGGACATGGATTGGACATACACTCAGAGTGTCAACGAAAAATAATACAAAAGTTTCACTGTCTTAAGCACCAGATGGAAAGAGAAAGAGAGGAAGCCCAAAGGACGTATGACGCTGTATGGGTATAGAAGATAGAAATTAATTGGGATAACCGAGGTTCCCACAGTGCCCGGGAAGCAGCGTTAGACCAATCAAATAGCGTGAAGATGTTGTTGTCTCATGCCATGGAATGATGAGGACTGATGCTTATGACTTCTACTGATATATCTTCAAAATGTTTTTACGTCCAAGAAAGAATTTAAAAATGATTTGCTGTTAAAATTAAGACTTCTTGATTCACTCTTATATACATAATCTTAATCAAAATAATTTTTTAAATCGATTTGTTTATAATGTGAGACAGTTTGCAATAATAGAATGGAAGAGACACATTTGCAATAATAGAATGGAAGAGACACATTTGCAATAATAGAATGGAAGAGATAACTGATACAAACTTACAACGAATGTCATTTCCATTGATCCATTTGCTATGTGATTTACACTCTATTAGATAATGTTTAATGTAACATTTTAATTAATTTTTATATATTTATTACCTAGTGAAAATAAATTATTAGTTTTTTAGTAATTATATTATTTCGATTCTGGATATGTTACAGGTTAACAGTTTAAGTCTTCCTTTGTCGTAACTGTGATTGACTATTCATAAAATGTACAAACATTGTAAAAGGTATGAACGAATAGTATTTATATGAGAAGCAGGAATAATATAAAAATAAAACTTTTGAGTGGAGTAAAAAATTCTAATATTATTTCGAAATCTTTAAGTGATATGTTACTGTTTTTTGTGTTATTTTCATTTTGATTATAATAATATAATTCACTGTCTCAAATCTGTTTCATAAAACTTCTAATTCGCTTTCAAAAGTATATATCTTAAATTACTGCAATGATAAGGAAATTATGTTAGACTTTTGACTATTCACAAAAAAAGTTATTTAAATTTTAAAATGGTAAAGAATTTTGATGAAACAGTTCATAATATAGAGATATCGTAATTCTGTCAATAAAACAATGAAAAGAATTTTAAAAAAATTGATAATGGGCATGTTGATTTCTTCTCGAAAAGTATTAATTTGATTTTTAAACAGTTTTCCCGCTAGTTGTACATTTCTCAGAGAAAATTTGCCAAAATCCTGACGTAACTGGTGGAAAAGGATCTTCTTTGGGAAAACTTACAGAACTCAGTAAAGACTTTCAAAATGTATGTAAGCTATTTCAAACTTTTGTTCATTTAACTGTTATAATTTACAATTACTGTAATACATGCAAATATTGCATTTTGAAAACATTTTTATGTCATAGTATTACAATAGCAGCTAAAATGGGTTTCATTTTCTTAGTTTATAGTGCCGAATGGTGTTGTTGTCACAACAAGTGCTTATGAATTATTTATAACCAATAGTATCCTAAGAGACATAAAGAAACTGGAAAGTGTTCTTTAGTAAGTAAAATATTGCTAAAAACTGTAACATTTTCTTTTAGATAATTTTATCTGATCGTAATAATGAGTGACTTTTTTTTGGAATTTTAACAGCAATGATAAAGTAGATGAAACCAAAATAGCGTGTCAGAGGTGAGTACATTTTCATAACATTTAATTACTCAAATATATACAGAGTACGAAATGCGCCTGATCTTCAAATTTCACTTCGTCTTTTGTAAAGGTTGATCGATGAAATAACGAAATCTTCAATACCAGATCAAGTCCTTCAATCTGTTGTAACAAGCCTTCAGAAAGTATTTCCAGATAGAAAAGACGACCATCAATTTGCTGTCCGTTCATCAGCTACTGGTACGCATAACTTACAAATTTTTCTTTTTTTAATAAGTTACAAATTATTGCGGCTCTCCTCTACCAACCAATTTGAATTCTTGAACTTAATACTACTTGTATGTAATTTCTAAGTACCTTTAAAACTTATGTTTAGGGGGTTGTAATAATATGGATTCAGAAGAATAAAAAATAAGAAAGTTTTCAATGTGTATGTTTTTTCTATTTTGGAAGTATTTTCGTGTCTGTTTTAGTGATTAATCTGAGGGTATTCAGAAATATTTAAGAATATTTTGTGAAATTAAAGAAAAAAGTAAATAAACAGAGACAAACTTTTCGTATTTTTCATTCTTTTGGATGAACTGTAATGTATTGAAATAAATATAGTCTGAATTTAAAAAAAGTAGTTAAAATTCATTAAATTTAATGTTATATTCACATATTCAATATCGCTGATAGATAGGAATCTTAGTAGTCAATAACATTGAAACTTTTTCAAGGTTTATATATAAACAACACAGCTAATAATTTTTACTTACAAAATTTTTTTTTAGATAAATTGAGATAAAGTTTTTAGGTTAAGTCCTTGTGGTCTGGACACCTAATGGATCCCCAATAAGAAGACAATGAAACTTCACACAAGAAGACTGAACATATATAACCAACACTAATAATAATTTATTAAAAACATTAAACAGAAGTTTAAACGAGAGAAAACACAAGCTGTCAAGTTGATCATCTAATACAAGATGAAGAAAGTCAGAAATGGGGGAGATAACCAAATGGATTCCTCTGCAATTCATACCCTTCTTTTACGTTTATGTTGACTTCCACGGGCGCTTAGAGCGTGAAGCGCTCTTCAAGCCCGAATCTTGCATCTATTTTGTTGCTTTGGATGGATGGTATTTTCTTTCCGTATAGTTGAGTCTGGGAAAAAAGTTCAAATTGCAAAGAGAAAGTTTAATGGTTGAAAAAGTTGAGAGTGAAAGGATTTCTATCGGTTGAGAAGTGAGTTTCTCTATGACTGTTATTGGCTGCTCTTGAGGGGAGAAAATGAAGCATAATATAAGTGGGTGTGGTAATATGCCTGTGATTTAAGAGAAAAGGTGAAATTTTAATAAATAAAAGAAGTAGAATGTTTAAAAAGTAACAATTTATATGAGTACAATTTGAGTTATTTAAAAAAAGTGGTGTTGTATTTACTCATCATTGTGTTCCATTAAAGCTTCAATGATGGCGAATTTTTTATTTGTGTTACCTTAAGCTGCTCGGATTTCAGGATGTGAGGTATGATGGATTGGGCAGCCAGCAGTTACGCAAGGCGCTAGAGAAGCGTACTCACCCTCGAGGAGTTCCAGTTCATTTTCCTTTTCTATGGTCATGTTCGAGAAAGCAATATAATCAGGATGTTCATGTTACAGGAGTCGTAGTAAGCTAGACATGTTCTGTAATTTTCTTTGAATATAGCAGCAGTTTGAATCTTCTTTTCGATTTCTCGTCTTCTGAGACAGGGGATATATACCCTGCTTTCTTTCCAGAGTTGCCTTAAATAGCGGTAGCAGAACAACTTTAATTCACTTCAGCTTTAGTCTACTTCAGCTGGCTTGTTTTTGCCAGAATGGCCATCTCCATCTCCCAGTAGTAGAGCAATGGCAATTTTAAATGGTGAGCCATCGCAAGTCATTACAAATTAAACTATCTCATTTATAAAAATGAATTATATACGGAAAGTGGACATTAAGATCCTATATAGTTCATTAAAAAGATGAAAATAATGATAAAGATTTACAATTACGAGTAAAAGTTATTAATTACGCATTAGCATTAATCTCCTTTTATCAAAATGAATAATAATCTACATTAATTAATTATTGTTGATGTTTATGAAGTGATGGTTTTCAAATGATCGCTTATATTTCTATTCATAAGTAATATGATTAATAAAGGAGAGACAAGCATAACTTTTGAATTAAGCATTTTAGTTATTTTTAACGTACACCAAAGTAATTAAACTTATTTAATCCTTTTTGTAGTGTATTAATTAATCTAAAAGCGATGTTGTACTTTTTCAGGAGAGGACACAGAACAAATGTCTGCAGCAGGTCAAATGGATACTTATCTTGGAGTGTCAGGCATAAAAGATGTAAGCAGACATTTTTCTAAAATTTTTTTGAAAAAGAAATCAATTGTAGAAAGATTAAACAAGTTTCCATTGGAAATTAAAGATTATATACTAATTATTCACTTGATTACAGATAATTTCTTCCATAAAGAAATGTTGGGCATCGCAATTTAGTTACATTGCCGTCCAGTACAAAAGGTATGCTTAAATTACTACATTCTTAGAAGTCAGCCGAGTCTAAGTCAAAGTAATAGGAAAATTGAGGTAGCGTTGAAACAATTTAGTTCACTGAAAACTAACAAGGACAATATTGGAGTGTCGATTTTTTTTGAATCAAACTATCAAAAACAAAAACGAAAGAAAACGACTCTCCTCTTCATTTGTACAACTTGTGTACTTGACACTTCGATCAGTCACTTAACATTTTTCTCATTACGTGGCTATCAAACAGCTGCCCACTTCAGAAGCAATCTGCCCTCTGTAAAATCACAAAACCAACTGAAGAAATTTACCGTTTTACTTAACATCCCTTCCCCTCGTTGATTCATTTACTCACACCTTCCGGACCTTCCGGTTGTCTTAAGAAAATCTGTCTCATTACGTTCCGCATATTTTTTGTGTGCTCCCTATAGCCGAGTAGTCATGGTTGCGACCTCGCGGACGGATTTGTTTCCGTCTAGTCGTGGATTCCAGTGCTCATACCACTAAAAACTCGTCGTATAGTAGAGCTGATGTACGTTAAATCTATCGAGGCTCCAAGCTCTTCCATTGGCCTGATGTGAAAGTTTGGAAAGGGAGTACTATCTCTCGTATCTCTCTTGTCACTCGACGAAGGCTCGAAATTACGAGGTCCGTCGCCGATAGTCCTTGTGCTGTTTCTAAGTGCAACATAAATAAACAATAAATCAAAAAATTCCACGTATTTTTTCTCAATGGATTGTGCAAGTTTTTCAGGAAAGTACTGAGACCATTTTTCTGGAAGCTAAGCAGAACCTAGAGGGACGAAAATAAGAAAGCAACAAGGGTGAGGAATGTTAAGTATTGCTTGATATCTTCAGTTGGATCTGATATCATGTAAAGGGCTGATCTCTTGTGAAGAGGGCAGCTGATTGAGCATTACATAATATCATTACGCAGCGAAACAGAGAGTATAAAAGTACAAGCTGCATTAAGCAATACAGAAGAGTTACCCCAAAAATAAACTGTGTTTACTTTCTACTCCAGGTTTCCATTGTTTGTGTATGGCAAATCAAATTATTTCGACGCTTCTTTTAATTTTCTTTCTGGCTAGATTTAAGACCCGGCCGTCTTCTTTTTGTTTTCTAGGTTTGGTTTTTATTAGATTGTTAAAAGAGTTGTTTATCCTTTTTTTTTCTCACAAGAATTTTTAATTTATGCCATTCTATTTTACTTATTTTGTTAAGACTGAATTAAGCACAAGTATTTTAAAAATGTAAAGTGAAGGTATTGATACTGATATTTTATAATTGGACAAGACATATATTTCAGGCAAAATGGTCAAGTTATTAATTCTCCGATGGCTGTCGTGATTCAGCAAATGGTATCTTGTGATGTTGCTGGAGTTTTGTTTACATGTGATCCACTAACAGGAAATCCTTCAGTCTTGAGCATAACAGCCAATTACGGATTAGGTGAGGTATGAAATATTTGAGAGATAATTATTTCGAAAAATAATATTTTTATTTTGCATTGACCTCTTTTTAATTAAAGGTTTAACATTGAATTAGATTGTAATATCGTTATACTCTATTTCAGTCCGTAGTGTCTGGAGCAGAGGAACCGGATACTATAGAAATTGATAGACGTAATGAAGACAATTTAACAATAAAGAATAAAATGATTGGATCAAAAAGTCGACGCATTATTTTGAAAGGTAATCTTATTATCCCTCTTTTTAACTAGAAATAATAAATTCAAAAATAATGGCACGTGTAGTACTTTAAATAAAAACTTCATAACTATATAATGGGTATAATAATAAACAATACATTTAATTAAGTTTAATATATATTGACCTGATCGAGAAGAATTTTGGCTCTGTCTGTCTCAATCTCAATTTCTCTTATCCCAATTTCGGTAAGAACTAATTTCCTATACAGTCTGACACTATTCACACTAAATCTTCAAGACGAAAATGTCAAAAAGGCAGATATCGAAGTGGCCAAACGTATTAGAGAGTTTTCTGAATTCGTTTATTGAGGTGGGGGCAGTCAGGATTCTTCTCATCATAGTGAATGTACTAAATAAAATAAGATTACGATTAAGTTCTTTTTTTTGTTCTTTCATGAAAGCATCTACTGAACTAAATGTTTTAACTAACATTTTCAGTTTTTATTTCCGGAATCTGTGATTTTTTATTCACCTTTTATATATCTAAAAAATGGAATAGTTATTAAAAATGAGATTAAAAATTATTTCTTAAAGAACTAGGTATAAAATAATTTTATTATGTTTAGGGCATGTGCTTAAATCTATAAGTGGTAAAATAAAATTATTAAAAGAGAAGGCCATTAAATCTTTAAATATATTAGAAATGTATTTAAAGAGCAATTTTGTTTTATAGCTTAAAAGTATTATTACATAGTGTTGAGAAATGATATTTTACTGTTTGAAAGGTTATTTTAATATTTAAATATTGCTATGTCTTTACTTAGAGTTTTGGTTTTACAATTTTCTTGAAGTCGATTTTTTTATTGATTATTTATTAACGTCGCATTTGGAAACAACACGAGGGCTATTGGCGAGATAATTTTGAACCTCGTTCAAATGACGAGAAGGACACCTGAACTGTTCACACGACTGGTCTTCAGAGGCATCTAGGATAAGATGCAACAGAAACAAGCCAACCGCGAGTTCGTGACCATTACTAAGAGGCTACCACGATCATTTTTGAAGTTGGGAATACTAAATTATGACATGTTTTTGAGAGGAATTCTTGCAATACAACATGATCTTTAAAGAAGAGGTGGACAAACTTTTTTTTTTTTTGATAAAAAAAAAAACTCTAGAAAAAGTACATTCCTAAGAAAAATAACTTCAGAAAAACACAATCATGTCGTGGGTGCATTGAGCGAGCGGATTTGATCACCTCTATTTCAAAGTGGTACTTTTATTAAATAATAAATGTCTGCAAGTTTGATGCAAACATATTTCTTTGAAGATCACTGAACATCACAATACTTAAAAATCATAAGCTTAATGAGACCAAGAGTTGCAAATATTTGCATATTTCAGCAAATTTAGGACGAATGAGTGGTATAGCCACTCGTATCCCCTCTTTTAAATTTCACAGGCTCTCGAGTATTTCCTTATTTTAATATTAATCATAGTTGAAATTCCTGTTTTGCAAAAATAGGATGTGGAAAATAATGTGCTTAGTTCTTTTTTTTTTAACTTGATCTGGGTATTCAACTTTGACAGAGATGCGGAATAATCTGTATTAATATCTGTTTCATTTTTCTGTGTCCCTCGGTGTATCATATAATGACATTTTTTATAACAGTGAGGTGCGTATTAAGTTTATGATACTATCAACATAATTAATAAGTTCGTAACACCCTTTTATTTCCCCCTTCTTCTAGTTTTATTTTTCAACGCAGACTAATCATACAATGATGATAACTGAGTTATTTATGAACATCTAAAATTCAACCCCAAACTTACTATATCTGTGGGTTGAATCTCTATACGCTTCTGATTCTGAAGATTAATGGAAATTACTTATATCTATTGAACGGATTGGGTTCAGTTCTTATTAGAACATTACATGAGGGGTCGGGCTCTATGTAGATCTTTCCTTGTTAGTATACTAAATGAATCCTTACATTTGTTAATACAATCACTACTCCTTAGTTTATAGCTTCCTTTTCCTCTCTACTACTACTAAATAATTTGGTGTTACATTCTTCATTGCTTTTAAATGCAATTTATCGAATCTATTCTCTACACATCGACAGTTTTAACCTCATGTACATAAGTCACGTTTCATCCATTGGGTGAAATCTTCAATTCAAAGAACATCATTTAAAGTTTTGAAGAGCTAATTGAATGGAAAAACGAGTCATGTTAATAGTCATTCATGTTTTATGATTACGCTTTCATACAAAAATTAATTTATAATGTATTCATTTTTCTTTTGCAACAATTTTTAAACAAGTACTTGATCTGTTTGCGGAATATTTTAAGGTTCCTACAGCACCTGTGCCCAACGGATGGAGAACCACGGACTTAGATTATCATTACATAATTATAATGTTGTTATTGCTTAATTGTTATTAATATATTGTTTTTAAATGCTTATGTCTTATCATTTTCTTCAATAAGTGCGTTTTCTTTCGCTTGAGTAAAGTATTACTTTTCTTATCTTTACTGATTTTAAAGAAACATATTTATTACAGTAATCTCTCTATTTACAATGTTAAACGATTCAGAGAAAGCAACAAATAAAAGAAAGTCTGAAAAGAGAAATAAAACAGGAAAATGCTTCACAATTTCAAACTTGTATTAAGCATTTTCTAGGTTTTTTTTTAAATCTGAACAGCAGGTTTTCTAATTTGCTGGCAGTAGAGAATGCTTTTTTGAGGTTTTGATAATAACTATATGCTATTGATTTATCTTTTTAATATGGTGATCTAGAATACATTACACTGGATAACCTACTCATTTATTTTCTTACATTAACCCTAGGTATGACAATTTTACTATGATAACTCAAGTATATTAAAATGAATCCTTGTTGAAGCGATTTCGAAAATTTTCTTAATATTAAAGATTCTTGTCATGTTTCATTATATTCATAAACAAAAACTTTAATCAATGCCTTCTTTTAGGCAGATAAATACTTTTTCAGTTTTTTCCAATCAAAAAAATTAGTAATTGATTAAATCTCCATTTCGGAATTAAAAGAGAATTTAAATAATTTGTAGATGACGGTGGTACAAAGTTTGAAGAAGTTTCCGACAAAGAAAAGCAAGCATGCAGTTTAACTGATACCATGGCTCTTAGATTGGCAAATCTAGCTGTAAAAGTAAGTTACATTTAGTGTAGAGATTTACGCTAATAGTATAATACACAATATTTTTTAGCAATTTTAAAATAATATATTTCAAGAAAGCGTCTTACTTGGTTGACTCACTCTAAAGCGATTTTTAGGATTGCTGAGCAGTTTGTCACTGTTATTTCTTAAGAATTCGTTATTGTAGACAGAGTTTAAATAACATCTTACCTCAATATTACACAAAAATTGAAAAAAAAAAAAAAAAAACTAGAGGAAGATAAAAATCTGCCTGAAAGTGAGCATTAATGAAAGGCAGCTTAATTAGAATCGACTTATTTAGCGTAATGGCTTTTAGGAGCAGACGTTATGTGCTTTCAAATGTTTCATCAATTATATAGTGTGTAACGATGTTCATATTCCATCTCTCAGGAGCATTATTAGGTGGAAAAATTTTCTAGGAAAGGGAATGTTTTGGATCCATCTTGTGCACATATTAGGTGAATCAATGCACTTACCATCAATGAGTAGCAAATAAATAATTCCTTTAGATTATTTCAAGTACATATAATTGAAAGTTGCTATTATTTCTTGCAGAAATTTATATGCAAGCGTACCTATTTTTCTCTCCGTTATTAACAGACACAGGAATAAATTGGATATAAGTGTTGAATATATAAATATTAAAAATATATAAATGTAAATGCACATATCTAACATAGTTGAGTTTCCACCACTTTCTTAAAAGGTTTTCCGAGGAACATATTTATCGTGTGAAAAAAGTTTATATATTAGGGGGACCGGAAAGTAATGTCGTTTCTGCGCATGTCGATATTTGATTGTCATAAGGTAGCTCATTACGTACTTAGAAGGCGTGTCAAAGAGATTTTGAGATTATTGTATCATATTTGCTTCTGAATAATTAAGTATTAGACTTTTTTTTTTGCAACTTAGGGTGAAATGGCCAGCCAAATACCAGAAGAGCATATCCGGCAATGTATGCTTTTTGAGTTTCGCAAGGGTAATACCACAACTGCTGCGACTAAAAACATTTGCGATGTTTATCCAAGCGCATTGGGCATTCGAAAATGCCAAAGATGGTTCTCCAAGTTCAGATCAGGCAATTTTGATCTCTCGGACGCCCATCGATCAGGAAGACCAACAACATTAGATAACGACGTGCTAAGGGCAGAAGTGGAAGCAAATCCATGTCAAACAATTGATTAACTCTCAAGCAGCCTTAACCAACTTTGGTAAACCATCCAAGAACATTTGCCGCAGATTGGAAAAATAAGCAGAGCTGATGTTTGGGTCCCCCATAATCTGTCCGAACAGAATAAAGCCAACCGGTCCATCACGTGCAACGTATTGCTTCAACGGCACCGTACAGATCCGTTTTTTGATCGCTTGATCACTGGAGACGGAAAATGGGTCCTGTACGACAATTCGAAACGCAAAAGGCAGTGGCTCAGCCGAAATGAATTACCACGAATTACTGCAAAGCCAGGTTTACTCCCCAAAAAGGCACTTCTGTGTGTTTGGTGGAATACACGCGGAGTTGTTCACTTTGAAGTGTTAAAACCTGGACAAACTGTTAATGCAGATGTCTATTGTGAACAATTGGAACGAGTAAACCAGTCTTTGATTGAAAAGTATCCGGCAATTGTCAACAGAAAAGGAGTTAATCTGCAACATGACAATGCAAGACCGCACTGTGCAAAACGGACCTTAGACAAAATTAACGAATTGGGCTGGGAGGTACTGCCTCACCCATCCTACTCGCCCGATATTGCACCCTCGGATTGCCATTTATTCCGATCACTGCAACATTGTCTTAGCGGCAAAAAATTAGAAAATTTTGATGATGTCCAAAATGCTATTTCGACGTATTTTACAGAAAAACCGGTTGATTTTTACCGCCCCGGCATTGAAAATTTGTATACTAGATGGCAAAAGGTTGTTGATAACGAAGGTGAATATATTGTTGATTAGAAATAAAAACTTGTTAAAAATGTAGTCGTGTGAATTTAACTTAAGAAAACGACATTACTTTCCGGTTCCCCTAATATATATATATATATATATATATATATATACTCGTATATGTACAGAATGTACCATGATATTTATATCTATATAAAATCATACCGAAAAAAATTATAGCCATTAATACCTTACTTTAAAAAATTTATTAGAACTAAAGAAACTAAAAGCTAAAAACTATATATATATATTAATTAAAATATTTCATTTCACATTAACACGTACACGAACACAAAAAACAATTCATAAAATGCTACATCGTCTACAAAGTCACCCTTCTCACTGGCTCACTTCTGTCTGACTGACTTGATTATAATCTCGTCTGATTGAACTAGCATACCTCTATAGTATTACAATCGGTGGACACCCCATATATATATATATATATATATATATATATATATATATATATATATATATATATAAACACTAGGTGCATTCAAAAAATAAGTTACACTTGAATAACGATGGTCAAAAATATTTTACTGAGAAGTGCGCTACAATGGAACATGACACACATCCAGCACTTTATTTCTTATATAACTCCCTGTCGATGCAGACATTTGTTAGAAGATTGAACAAATCCTTCCATCCCCTGACGTTAGAAAATCACTCCTTGGTTCTGGAGCTAGCTACGAACATTTGTCTGAACCTGAGCATCATTGGAAAATTTTCTTCCATCGAAATGTTCTTTGATCATGCCGAACACGTGGATTTCGAAGGGTGCCATATCGGGACTTAATGGTTGATACTGCATGACCTCCGATACAAAAGTGAGAAACAAACCCTGTGATGGGCAAGCCTTGTGAGGTCTTGCATTATCGTGCAAGAGGCCCATGCCTTTGCTTAATTTTCCACGTTCCTCACAGCTCCTCGCAAATTTCTTAGTTTTTCTCAGTACAACCCAGCATTAAGGGTTTAGCTCTTCTGCGGAAACTCGATGTAGACATCTCTATCGTAATCGGAAGAAAAAAAAACCCGAAGTAGTGATTTTACCCACTGATCAGGGAATTTTGGATGTCTCATGCCTGATGTGCTCACCATTGGTGGCCTTCCTTCTCTTTCCACATTGGTTGAGTCTGTTCGGCCATATTTGAGCTGCTGGTACCATTTAAGAAACGGTTACCATTATCTAAATGAAATAGCTATCATTGGAATTCATGGAACTCAATTATTGTCTGTGCAAGCTTCGTTCTTGTTTCGAAAGTCTGTCATCTATGGGTGAACAAGAGTAACTTACTTTTTGAAAGCCCGTTGTATGTATACTCGTGTGTATATATATATATATATATATATATATATATATATTATATATACATATAATTACAGTTCCTTTTCTGGTACTTTCAGATTGAAAAGAGCTATGGATCTCGCAGAGACATTGAATGGGGCTTTTGGAATAATAATCTTTATATTTTCCAAGTAAGTGCAGAAATACTGATAGTGTACAAAAGCTTTTTGTAGATCCTGTTACAGTTTGTATTATTAAGATTCTGAATGTGTAAGATAAATAAATAAAAAAAAAAAAAACAATGGGTAATGAAGAGAGAGAAAATACGTCTCTAAAATAATTTCTCTCAATCAGGAATTCGAAAAGAAAGTTTTTTAATGATGATATCCTTTGATGTTCAAAACGATAGTTAAAAGTAATGAGTTTATTCTTCAAAACAATACTGAAATAAAATGTAGCATTACTTTCAATGTTTAAGCAAACAAGATTAAAATGAATATATATAAGTACCAGAAAATGTAGTACACAATTTTTATAACTGTACCTCTAACTGAACTTTTGAGAAGTTATATTTTATTTAATTAATTTAAACTTTTTGTAGTGTAATAACTGTCATAGTTTTGTTCGACTCGAAATTAATAATTATCTCTTCTGAGCTATTCTCCACATCCTTTTTCTTTTCTTTCTTTTTTTTTTTAACTCAACGGCCCATTATAAGCATGTGTACATGCGGAGAAGAACAAGAATATGCTGTCAGATGGTACATCAGATTGTATAACTACTTTATTTGAAATTTTGAATGTGAAAATATGAGAAAAATCTTTTTCTCATATTTTCACATCCAAAACGTTATTCCTAGCATAAAAATTGCAAAATACTAGTCTCTGAAAATGATCATCCAATTTTCCTCCCCTTTCGATGAAAAAAGAGAAATCGTCGATAATGTTGCGATTTTATACTTTTTTTGTGTATTAATTAGCAATAATTTTTTTAAAAAAAGTAATAAAATGAGGTGGGTTATGCGACTTATATTAAGCTAGGGATTCAAGGATATATATTCTTTAATAATAAATATTATTATACAATTATATTAAATATGTAATTCTTTAAATCGTCCTAAATAACTAACAAATAACCAACAAACGTAACAATGATTTCAGATTTGATTACGTTCTAAGCACAGGGTTAAATACAAGACATTTTTACAGACATTCTTAAAAGAGATTATTGAAAATTAGATATCTAACAAGTCATTCTTAGAAATACTTCCAAAAGAGGGTATAAACGTCTTCCAAATTTCTTTCAGTCTCGCCCTGTGACAAGTGGAACAGGTGAAACAGATTATGAAATCGACCATGAATTTGATGGGCCTCTTCGTGTTGAAAATGAGTATTTCACCATGTGTAATGTTGGGTAAGTATGGAATACGTTTAAAAACATATGCTCTTCTACTAACAAAAAATTTATATTTGAATGAATTCAATATTGTATGTAACTTTTTTTTGTGATTAAATCGAATTTAAGAAATCTGGAAGAATTAATTTAATATAAATGAAATTAGTTAAGTATCAATTGAGAAAACAAATAAAACTACAATTATAACATGCGTGAGTCAATTTATTCATGGTTATAAGTTGATAAATTACTAAGACTTGAATCAATACTGGGCATCTCAAAAAACAACAAAAAGAAATCTGCGATCTATTGACATGATGCATTTTTTTAACTACTTTTGTAACCAATAGTTTCTATAAGACCAATAATGTTTTTTTTTATGTCAGGAAATATGTAGCCGGTCACGAAAAATTTGTTGAATTTATCATTGAATTTCTATTGCATTATCAATTGCAAAAATGCTTAAATCTTCAGAAAATTAGTTTGAATAGTTTTCCAATCAATTACCCCTGTAAATTTTGATCTCCATTTTGCGCATACCTATTTTCCGTGTGCTAGAAAAGAATGCATCTTTGTCAAACTGAATATTTATTAAGATTACTAAAAATGCAGCAATGCAAAATTCACTAAAGCTCTCTGATCAAAAATTATCAATTATTTATCTCCTAATATAGAAGGAAAGGACATGCTGTCATGATTTAAGAAGTTTTACCTTTAAAAAAGTTGTATCGAGTTCATGTTATTTCACATACAAAAGCTTCAAATTTTATTAATACAAATGAGAGACAGTTCTGCAATCTTCTATTGAGGATAATTTAGAATTAAAATCGATGCCATTTTTTTTATAACAGGCAAAGGATTACATGGACAATGGAAATTTGAACAGTTTATCGATTTCAGAATTAATCACAAATCAAAAAAGTTTTATTTTATTGAATTTTAAAGCAGAATTTGGTGAGCAGTGAATATTTTTCAATAAAAAGGAAATAATGAAACGTTCAGGAATATTTTAGAATTTCTCCCTCGATTTATGAAATTTGGTTTTAAAAGCCTTCCAGCGTAAAATAATTGACCACAGAGTTTATCATGTAAAAAGATACTTTTTAACATTTTAACTGAATAAAATACTGTTTGCGTAATCCCACCATTTAGCATGTAACTATTTCTACGAAAACCGTTTTCAAGCGAAACCGTGAGAAGCAGTTACAAATTAAAGTTCTAGATTCTCAAATAAGTACTTAGCTTACAATGAGTAGAAAAAATGTATCTACAGGTATTTCAAATATTTATTCTTTCATTAATTACCATTTATTTGTACAGTTACTAGAACATTTGTTATAATTGTTCAATGCTAAAGGCGTGGATCATTTATCCAGATTTCATTAAATTTTTATTCGTTTCCTTTTCTTCAGGACAAATTAGTACTACTCATTCCAATATTTAAGCCTCCAGGAACTGAATCATACCGATTAGGATCATGATTTATGTGTCCGATTCCCGAATTTGTGTCTCCTCTTTGGAGCTGTGGTAACAACTAGGCTCTGGTAGCTTCAGCGCACTGATCAAGCCTCATCTTTCCCAACCAGGACTTAAGCTTTCAATAAAATCGATTCATGAGACGTTACGGTCACATGACACGTGTAATTACATATTCCCAACCAATAAATTTGTGTGCCTCCTTGTTGCTAGATTTTGTTTCTCACAAATTTTTTTTTTAAAAATTCATATTTGCTAATAATCTCAATATACATTAGTAAAAGAAGCACTATAAAGGGAAAACTATTCCCTTTATATAAATAAAAGGCAAAAAGAAATAATTCGAATTTTTTTTTCGAAAAATTTTGGAGAGAATACTAATCATTATAATCTATTAATAAAAGATGAAATTGTGCATGGAATTCACAAATACACTTGCAGTTTCAAAGCAAGTAAGCTGCAGATGTTAGTGTTGACTTCGACAGAAAACACGTGATTGCATCAGTTGAGTGACAACCATGAATTGAGTCCATTTCCGAATTCAGGTTTTGATCTTGGACATTATGGTAACATTTGGGGTTGGGTAGCCCCAGAGCGTTTTCGGTTGCTGGTGTTTTCGCTACTTTGGGGGATTGCTTTTTATTCATGGAGGAGACGGTCGGTTGACCTTGAATGACAGCGTCGATTCCGACTGCCATTCCCGAAAAAAACTCGTCCTGTTTTCTTTTTTGATGTCTCATACAACGTGAAAAGAAATTCCCTGTTGGGTCAGCTCTTAAGGCTCTTCAATTTCTGCCGTCGCTGTTGAAAAGAAACACCTCATTTTAGAGGGAATCCATGCAAATGGTAAGATTATTAATGTGTGTTTTCCTCCACTGAAGATTAGACCGATACTTTCATTTTCACCAAAGTAAGAGATAATTGAGGTAATACAAAGAAAGAGAAGAATGCATGCTAGATTTATATGGATAGATATTTACAGATATCTTTTTCTTCATGGTTTTCACAGTTCCTATTATTTTTAGATAACGAAAAGAAGTATATTTTTGATATTTTATAAGGTACGTGACAGCTAATACTCTTTATTTTCATTGTTATTAAAATTTAGAAACGTGTTTCAAAGTTTAATAGGTTAAAATAAATTAAAAACATAATTTTTCTTCATTTCAGAGAAGTTATGCCTGGTGCAACATCTCCTTTAGGAATGGAAGTTATATTGAAATTCTTTAATATAGTTTTTCAGGTAACCCTGCATTATTTTTTTATTTTTAACTAATTAAAATAAATTTATTATTTTAAAAAATGATTCGATAAAGTGTTAAGCGAATTTATGGCTTTTTATTGTGATATTGGAGTCTTTAATCAATTGTGAATTATATATTTTTTATCACATTGTACTTAATCATTGGTGACAGCTTTGATTCCTTTACCCAATTCATTGAAAAAGTGTACCTCTTGAGGGAAAATGTAATGTTTATTTAATAATTAACTGTTGAGCAGTGGAGTAATGGGATGTGATCTTATGAGTCAAGATTCAGTCTATTCTAAGACGATGGGTGCATCAGGGTGAAAAGGGAACCTCACGAAGAGATGGACCCTTCATGTGTAGGCAAATGGATGCAGTATTATGATATGGGGTTACTTCAATGGGTCTGGTCTGGGATCAGCAACATTATGCGACAATAAAATGAAATCACTGGATTACTTAATCGTGCTTAATGACCAGGTCATTACATCTATTAATATTTTTATCCCCCTATTGAACTGGCATATTCCATGACGACAATGGCAATGTTCACGTAGCAAAAATTATTCAGCATTGCTTCAGAGAACACGAGCACTTATTTTTCCATATTAATTATCCGACACAAAGCGGGGATCTTAACTCTATCGAAAATCCTTGGGATATACCTGAACAGTGGTTACGCGTGGTTCGTCTCTTCCGTCGTCCGTTTAGTAACTCGGTGTAAACTTGGCTAGAAATCTAGACGACAAGGGCAAAAGATCATAAAGAATTTTATTGAAATAATGCCACGTCGAATGAGAGCTGTGAATCGAGTTAAATGTGGTCCATCAAGATAATAAAATAAGCGATTTTTTTTTGGCCACGCAGTGTGTATGAATTCAACAACCTTCGAAATAATCGTAGCTTGATGAAAGTTGAAATAAAATCGTTTAATTATTAATATAGAAGATATGGATACAAAAGGTTATTATGTTATGAATTTTGTTTTGTTTCACATATTTTTAAAAAGTAAATCTATTCCTGAGTACTAATATAAATTTAATTGCATTACACGTTAACAAATTTTTATGCTACATTAATACTGTTGTTTTAATTTTAAATATTCTTTTTAAACCTTGTTTATAAAATATATCTCTTGTTTTTAATATAGTTATAAATAAGGACAGCCTTTCTCGATGCAGCCTTTGGTATTCAATCACGAAATTATAAACCAGATTGTGTTTTACATTATAAACTAATTTTGAAGTATTTACTTTGATCCATACATAATACGTATTCCTTTCAGTGCTGAATAGCAGAATAAAAAATCAATGTAAATGTCTCCGATTTTATTACATGAAAATCTTTTAAGTTTCAGAGAAGCTATGTAATTGAAAAGAAAGACATAATTATTAATAAAAAAATGAGTTATAGAGTCTCTAAAATATGCTTCGTTCTGCAGAGAATATAACAAATAAATAAATTTGCAGAAACTTAAAATCGTTATTTAAACCTCACTCACATTTCCGATTTATATCTCAATTATGTTCAATAAGAGGTAAATCAAGAACTAAAATTTTACTAATAAAAAAAAGGATATCTGATATAAGTAACATAAATTAGAAAAAATAAGCAATCCGGAATCAAATTCTAAATTATATATACTTACAAAAAAAAATGAGAGTTTGTAATTTTTTGGATAGAAGGGAAATTTAAGCGAAGTTTATCGAGAATCGGGAACATATTCTCGAAAGGGAGCACATTACAACATTTTATGGTACTTATGATATACATAGAGTTCAAATACTGTAATATATGCATTATTAAATTACAATGACCTTTAATAAAACCTCACTATTATCTTTCAGATTAAATAACGGGTTAACATATTATTGTATGGTTTAAATATTATATAAATTTTTGTTAGAAAACTATATGCGAAACATTTTGTGTAAACTAACACAATTTTACGTAGTTTTCTATCTTGAATTTTACACTCATGTTCTTTCTCAGATGATATTCTTATTACGAATTCGTATAACTGTATTACTTATCCTTGTTTGATATAATTAACATTTTCTTAAAAAGTAATTTATAATAATATTTACTTATTTGCAAATGAATACATTTCATTCCCTTTTTTTGTTAACTATTGATGAATATAAGTAATAATACACATTTTATTAAATCTGGGTTCTTTTTATAGAGCAGACATTTTTCAGATTGGCAACAAAGCGATCGATGCAAATATTATCCAAGAGGAATTGTACCAATGTATAATCACGCAATGTTTTATGCCATTGATGTAAGTTTTTTTAAAATCTAATTTTCTAAATACTTTTTATTATAAAATGTAAATACATATCTTGTAATAAATTACTTATTTAGCACGAATTCGTTCCCATGGATCCAAAGAATTCTAAAATATGCAAAAGCAAGAAAAACTTCTTAAGACTTAATATTTCCGCAGATTTTTCCTACATCTTTATGAATATCGAGTATTTTTAGATTCTTATGGAAGAAACATCCATTGGTATTTCAGTTACTTAGCTCTTATCCTGTTTTTAAATTAATTTCCTTAATTCGGTGCATGAGTAATCCTTTGAGATAAAACTTATATATTATAATTCTTTTGTATAAATTTATGGAAATTAAAAAATAAACAAAAAAGTGTTATCTTTTCCTTTTTTAATTTATAAACAAGACATGTCTCACCTAATTTCATCAAACAAAATCTACATTTGTTGTATAAAACATTTCTGATTTTTGTTTTTTAATTTTACATATTCTATTGAGTGTTAAAAAATATCCGACCCTTATTCGTAAGATATACACATATTCAGATACAACAGTTTTATGCTTATCTTTCTCAAAGTAGTCCCCTTGTGTTTCCATAAATATCTCTCAACGATCCTGCCGCTGTCGCAAACAATTGCTGGGTCATCTCTTTCGAAAGTGATCATAGTGGGTCCGTCACTCTCTCTGGTCTGAAATCTGAACCCTTTCCTCTTAGAGCGCTGCTTAATTGATTGACTTCTAAACGTTTTTCCTCTAGGAATTTCCCAATTCTTCATAAAATGTGATGTAATTGAATCAGTTCAAGTTTTTCTGATATTTTGCCAAAAACGAAAATCCTAAGGAATACGCTCCATCTCTTATCAGCTTCTTTCGGGGTCTGGTAACTTCTTTAGGCAGAAGAAACCTACGCATACGCACTAGGATCGCTTACACATCTACGTCATACGACACCACCCTAGCTTCATATGTTTACGCACAAAAAACTATTTTTCAGAAAGTTTTTGAATACAGTAGTATAAGTGAACTTATTATTCATTAAAATTGTCTTCGTTTGATGCCAAAGAATGATTTAAGATTGGGTTGAGTTACCTTCACATTCGCAGCAACATGATGAATATTTATGATTGATCCGGTAATATTGAGCCAGGGTCATATGTTAAGAATGATACCTGAGCTAGAACTAGTTACATCCACAGTTCAGCCTAGCGGTCAGGGTGCCGAGCTCACAGCCAATGTTCTTACCTTGAAGTCGAAGGTTGAGTGCTGAGGTCACTAAAGACTCGTCTTGTAGAACGGCTGATCCACGTTAAGTCTGTCGAGGTTCCAAATTATACAATATCATGGTGCTGAGGTTTGGAGAAGGGGGTTCTAGCTAAAGTTGAACGATTCACAGTACAACTTTAAAGTTACATATGAAACTCATTTAAGTTCTTTCTCTCACAATAAAAACCCTTCTAAGGGGATTGTGTAATACTTTAACAACTCACAAGATACCTACTCAGGATGCCTTAACAGATGGGTTTTCCTCCTTACACTCAAAAACACGACGAGAGCTTACTGCTCTTCACAATGGTTTTACACTTGGAATGAACAGTTAAGTTCTTTTTGTAAAGGTGGCGAGGTGATTGTACATGCAGGCGTTAACAAACGAGTCGTCCCCATTACATGACCGAGTTTCAAAATTGAGAGGTTGATCACCTATAACCCTCCCGTTGCTTCTAATTATTCTCGCATTTTTGTAACGTTAATAAACGATCAATAAATCAATCAGCATACATAGTTTAAGACTAAACCTAAAAAAGTATTATTTAAAGTAAAAAAAAAATCTCAATATTCATATAAGCTCTTGCAGTTATACATATATCCGTTTTTATATTGTATGTTTAAAATTTAGAAATATTCCTTAAATTAGCAAAGTTTCACAAAAATATATAAAAGCAAATTTCGGCTTTGCATTATAGTATAGGTGACGAAGTATGAAACATATTTTATGCGGAAACAATTTATCAATTAAAGCAGAATTAAGAAACATTTAAAAATTATCTGTTCACTATATGTGAGTGAGGTAAGAACTTAAAATTATCATATTTTTTTATTTGAAATAATGTCCCATTATTTTTTCAAACATTAGGTAAAGACAGCCTTACGTAGACAAGATTTTAAAAAAATCTTTAATTTTTATGATATGTGCACATAATTCAAAGAACATGACCTTCAATATGTATCTTTTATCAAATAAAAAAATTTTGAAAAACATTTATAACTTTTGGGGTGACATCAGTGTTACGACCCATAGTTCGACGAAAACAACGTTGGCCATCATTCATTTACTTTGTTATAAAATATGATTTTTAAGTTCGTAATGCGTAAAATTATAATATAGTCTCCCATTTATATATATATATATATATATAATGATTTTTAAATTCATAATGCTTAAAATTAAAACATAGTCTCCAGTTTTTATATATATACATAAAAGGGAGACTATGCTATAAATTTAAAAAAATTACGAACTTATAAATCATATTTTACAGCAAAATAACCGAAGCAAATATACTGAAAAAATGAATTGACAGTTACAGAATTATCTGAAATTAAAAACATTTAGAAAGAGTGATGCTCTGTGATTATTTAAAGACATTTTTTATGGTAGTCTGCTTTCCCCTGCAGAGTGCCATTTCTTCGCTGATAAGTCTTGCCATCTGTGCAGCATCTTTATGTGGATTTCTGAAGTTCCTGGCGCTCCATTGTACATAATTCGAACAGCTATCTTTCCTCTCTGCGCTGAATGTCCATAAGGTTCTCCTATCCCTGTTGGGCCTCTATCACCAGTCAGAATAAAGTTTCAGAGTTCGCAAAGCTTTGTTTTTATAGTACGCAGTACTGTTTAAAAGATTTTATCAAATTTCTGTAAAAATCAAAGTAATTAAATTTCAAAATTCTCCCCTCTCCGCAGATAGTACATTACAGGTTGCACCTCTGTACTGTCGAAAGAGCCAATTAGGTGAGTTAGCCAGGAGAAATAGCAACGACAAACTCTACTCACACTAAAACTTGCAGTTCATATCGCCGATCAATGCATTTTCTTTTCTTTTTCATTTTTTTATAACATTCCGACATCAGATAATAAGAAATGTCAAATAAGGAATGTCCAATAAACGAAATTCTGTTGTAATTCCACCAATGTGGTTATTGGTTTCTTTTTTATCACCATAAGATTATAAGTCCCCTCATGAAAGAAAAGAATATAGAAATACAAAACAGGCACATTTTTGCAAATTTATTAATTATAAATTATGAAAATAGTTTCTTTTATTAAATCGAAAATTTTAAAATTGTCCTTAAATTAAGTACTTGAAGCGACAATGCTTTGTTATTTCCAGCTTTTCCAACACATCAATGAAAATAAATCATCAGTACAGGTCAGCGCTGTTGGGCTTTTCGGAAGACTAATAGAAGAAGACGAGATGTTCGAAATGGCAATGGAAAGACATAGTGGAAAACATATCAAAAGCCGATTCAGTAAGAAAGAAAATCTAAAAAGATTTATAAGGGTAGGAAAAGTTTGATATGAAACTAATATAAATGCTTTACAGTATATTGTACATTTAACACGTTACCATCATTTGCTTATTCTTCAGGCATTCTACGGAGCAAATAAGAAATTAAAACAAACTACAAAGAGTTACGCAAAATATCAAGTACACACTAATAAATGCAGCAATTCTCAGGAAATATTTTCTCAACTTCTATACAGCTGTACTGATCTATCTCATGTACGTATTCGAAAAAAAATGTTTACGTGTTATTCTCTATACTTTTCTGTTTGTATTAATGATACTAATTGTGATTCTTAATTTTAGGCAATGGGATGTCACATGGTATGTTCTGAAGGTTCTTCAGTATTGAATATGATCATATTTATTATTCTCCATACAGCAATGGGTGGTAAATATTCTGAAATTAATTAATATTTTTAAAAAATAAATTAGACCAAAGAATGCAAATATCAGTTGATTCCTTTCGATGAATGACTTGATGATGCAGTTGTTAGTTTATTTATATGAAGTAAGCAATTACTTAAACACACAAAAATAACTAATCTTTGCATACTATTAAGTGATAAACAGCCGGATCTCAATTCTCTTTTTTATTACTTCCGTTTAATTACAAAAATGTATTAACTGTAACAAATGTGAGTTACAACTGGATAATTAACTCTGAGACGATTAATAAATAAACGAATTAAAATTCTTGAGAATTAAATATGTGATAGATAAGTATGAACATATGAGCTAAGAATTTTCAATAACATAATATGAGAAAATACACATTGTTAAGCTACCATGAATTCCCCTCTGAGAGTTCCCCGCCCTCCTCCAGTTTCTACACTTGAAAAAATGTATAAATTTGTAAAAGCTTATAAGGAGAATACATATAGAGAAACAAATCTATTATTGGGAGCCCTATAATAGTACACTCAAAATTCTAAATACTACCTTGAAACGAAAATAAATAAATAAAAATTAATAAAATGTAAAGTTTTCGATGGAAAATTTTACAAAGATCAGATTTAGCAAAGATACTAACTAAGGTAAAGGTGATCAGAAAAATCAAAGGGACTAAACTTTTAAAAAATAATTATTAAATTATTAAAGTAATCGTTAGAATTGAAGCAAATGATAAAAAACAGAAAAGTGATCTGGTACGCCAAAACGCTCCACCTAAAACAATATTTCTTTCGGTGGCTAGTAAATAAAAAAAATAATAAAATGAAATCTAAGAGATTTTTATAAATTATATTTAAGTTACACAAGAAAAAAGTAAAGTATAATGCTTAAAACAAATAACCAGAAATTAAATAAGTCTACAAAATATTTTGAATGGACGCATTTTCAGCAGAGAAGGGAAAATTCGAATTATATTTTAAAGGTAAGTTTGGGATTTTTATCAAAGAGGGAAGTATTGTGGGGATTTTCTATAAAGTATTAAACAAAAAAAATATATATGTATATTATTCAGATTAAATAATTTATTTTCAAGCGGTAAATAATCACTTAAATCTTATGTATTATGAGATAATTTAGAAGTACTTCAAAATTTAGAGCTGAATGTTTTTTTTACCGATTGCAGAAATCAACGCTGACGTTTACAGTGACTTTTCTCACCTTTTGACGACATCCAGTGACGTTGAAAGCGCTGATGTCCCAGCAGCTATCGAAGTAAATAAAAACATTCGTAATTATTTCTTTCCGTTAAAAACTTACGATTTTTTCTTTTTTATCAAATAAATTTGAATAATGATGAATAAGATAGAAGTTGAGTGTATCAGTGTTCAGTTCACTTTAACTTTTAATAAATAGTTCACGAATTGGAGCCGACTTTTTTTTGTAACTTTACACTTTGATTGAGAACGATAGGTTTTAGAAGACTTCAGAATGAAAATGGGACAATATTTCAGATATTCTAGACAAAATTGCGCTTAAAATTCTATAATTCTTTCTATACTGTTGATTTTTTTTCAGCTTTTACGCATTCAAGAAAAGAATTAGGATAAAATATCGGATATTGCCAATCGTTTGGTTTCAAGTTATGCCTTATATATACTTTCTCGCGCTATTTTGTTTAAACAATTTTTTAAATATTTAATATTCTTTCTTATTACCAACTTAAATATTGTATGATTTGTCATAATTTCTTTTGATATTCCTGTCCTCAGTGGCTTAGCTTTTTCATTCTATTTACGATCACGAGGTACCCTAGTGAGCTTTCCTTTTTCACGTGATATTCTGTCTTTGCATTTTGCAGTTAACTCGCACTCAAATGACCTAGCGATTTTTCTCTATGAATATACTTATTTCTCCTACTTGTTATTACCTCCTTCTTTTTGTTCTTTCTGTCAGTAGATGAATTCTGACTTAATCACAATAAAGTATTTTTTCGAACATTAACAAGTGTTTCACCCAGTTTCACCAAATATAGTTTTTCTTCCGGTAAAAACATCCAATCATTATTCTTCATATTCACTTATAAGATAAACTTTTTTATTTTATAATTAATTTTTCATGTCATATTTCCATAACTGATTCCTATAATAGACAAACACAAATAATAAGAACCTAACTGTCATTTACTATAAAACTGTTAATTATGAGTAATTCCATGTGCGAATATTGACGATGTTAAAAATATCAATAAATGCATTTTGATATTACGCTTAGTGTGCTTATATGCCAAGAATCTTCTTATAAGCCAGATATTTACATAAGAAATGTATGATTAATTAATTTTGATGTTAAGTTTCAAATAGTCGGGATTTTTTTTTATTTATTAACTTATAAAAATGTTAAGTGAGGAGAGGGTTATAAAAATAATCAATAAATTTAAAAATTGAATGTACAGACCATCGATAAAAAACAGTCGAATATTTAGTCTCCTAATGAAATAAATGTCAGTTTTAACATAAAGAAATAATTTAATAATTTTTAAGAAAAAGACTTGAGGAAAAATTTCATTCAACAGATCCCTAGACCAAACGAGTAGTAGTCGGGTATCCGAACCTCCAAGTTTTGCAGGACTGCTTTACGACTAGGAAATCCATATGAGGGTTGTTGAAAAAGTAGCTATATTTTATGACAGAAGGAGTAGCTAAGGCTAATTGATATCGCTATAATGTGATGCCATCTGCTAAACGGAATCAAAACACGTGTTGTTCATTCATAAGTCAGTTTTGATTACTGTCGCATCGAGTTGTCACCATCGATGGGATCTGAATTCATCATTATACACAGGAGACCAAACTGCAATAAAAACAATGAATCGTTTTCAGTTAATATGCTTCAAAGAAAGCGAAGATGATCTCATTAACCAAAAAAATTACGACAACATTTTTTTGGGAAACGAAGAACAATATATTCATGAACGTTTCAGAAAAAGGGAAAACGACAACATGCCTCATTTTCCATTCCTTATACGGATTTTTTTTAAGTCTCTCTCACAGTATAAAAGAAGCTAATGAAACTTTAAACGCTATTTTCTCTTGGAAACTTGAAATATTGATCAATTTTACTTTGTGGTATTATTTCAACCAATGCATTCTATTAATTTAAAAAGCTTGAATTCCAATCAGTGTTTCAAACATCTCAACTCTACTATATCTCGCAACCAGGTTTTAAAAAAAAGAACTACAAAAGTACCATGATATTTACAAACAAAAAATAGTTATCTTGTAAATAAAACATGATATGATTGTGAAAAAAAATGCTATATCTAAAAAATAACTTGATAAAGATGAAATTACAGGAAAGGCATTTTATACTTCAATGGCATTTAGAATTAGATAAAAATTTTAGATAATGCGAACTGTAAAATTAATTATTTTTAATTATAATTTAAAGTAATATTTTTTAAAATTAAATAAAAATAAAGTGATTATTAATTAATTAAGAGATTTATTGTTGTATTAATTCTCCCAATATTAAGACAGCATTTGTGAAACAAATACATATAGACAAGCTATCCAATGATTACTAGAATACTGATAATCAGTTTGCTTATAAATTGCATCATACGTAACGTCAAAAAAATTTAAATGCTAAGGATTGCGCCTTCATTTTAATGTATTGTGTCACACAGCTATTTCAATTTTTTTTGTCTAATTTTAAGGCAAATGATAATTTTCCCTTCACTTTGGCTATAAATCTTTCTGTGTGTGTGTGTGCTATTGTACTCGTATTTTTCTTCTGTTACATAGCTCAAATATTTTTTCCATGTTTACCTGTTTTAAATATATTTTGATGCAACTCTAGTAAACATTTCTTTATATATTTTAAAAATATTTTTGGCAGAGGTTAGCCTTCTTCATTTTCAAAGACATAAAACCAGAAGATTTCAAACGGATGAATACCGATGTAAGTAAACGTAATTTCTAATAATACATTGATTTCTAACTTACTAATAACATTGAATAAGTAATTCCTTGAATAAGTAATAATGCTACGCAATAGTTTTTATGTAATATTTTTACAGGAAGCTCTGAAATGGTTGGAAACGTCTTCTTCAAACGCCGGAGAAAAATATCGAGAATTTCTTAAAAGACATGGTCACAGATGCTTGAGAGAAGTACACATTTTAATCAATATTTTTTGTGTATTAAATATTTTGTAATTATTTCTCTAAGATGTTACATTATTCCATAATGAGTTAACACTGAACTTAAAAAGTGTAGTGAACTATGAAAATTTGAACTTTCAAAAATTAATACAGTTGCTATTTTGGTATTCACAAACAGCAAATAAAAGAAAACTTTAATGAAAGGTATCTACAGCAGAAAAAGTTTACTACGTGGAAAACTAATTTAATTTCAACTATTTTTAAGGATAATTCTCTAAAAGTGACTTTAAAAAAACTGAAAAATTAGCATATAAAAATATCTAAAATTAAAATTTAATAACCTTTTAATGAATCCGTGTGAGTATTACAAAGTCTGTATTTACAATACCAACGGATCGTTTAAGAAAGTCAATGTTTGAAAATTAATGTAAAAATGAAATTAAAAATGACATTTAAATGGAAAAAATTAACAACTAAAACCTTGTTGATCTTTCTACATATGAAAATATTCGATGTATTAAAATGAAATATTCAGTTCTGCATATAGAAATATTCGGTGTTTTTCCATACGCTACAAACGAAAATATTCGTTGTATTTAAACTTTTATTGCTATTATCATTCCATAAGCGAAACGACAAATAAAAAGACTATTTCACTAAAGTTCAAATACAATTCATTAAAAAAACATTTCTTTTGAAGACTGTATTGATTATAAATCATTGATCTTTAAAATTCACTTGATATAGAAAGTTGTGCTAAAAATGTGTTAAAAAAAGTAACTAAACTAAAAAAAAGTAACTAAAAATGATTATTAATTCTCTTTAATGGGACTATTTTTGTAAATCCCGCGTCAAATTGATTTTGCTTCAAATTTATTGAAACAGTCTGAAATAAAAACATTTAATAATGAAATAAAATGTACTAATTTTATTGATAACGCATATTTTTAAGTACCTAAATTAAATCTTATAGTATTATAAATTTAACGAAGATAAATTTTGATTACTATTTTTTTTTCTTTCCAAGTTTGACATTCGATCCTCTACCTGGGGAAAGGATCCCAAGTCATTGGTTCAATTTTTGCAGGTAATAAACTCCTTTATATATTCTATTCGTAATATTTAATGACTTTAATTATCGTCAGTCTTAAATTAATGTATCATAAATTTATGTAGCCTAAAGTTATATTCAATGCCTTCTTGGAATCCACATGTGAAAGGGAACGTGAATAAAGAAACATATGAGTAAAAAATACTCGAAGTTCTTTAGAAAATTATTCAATAAAAAATCGATTCATGTTGCCATATTTTTATGTTTTCAGATTAAATAACACCTGAAGTAAGACTGCAATACTTACAAATAACATTGAAATAAAATATCCTTAATTAAGTAAACAACATCAAAATAAATATAAATTTAATGCTGAGAATTTATTACTTTTATATTTGCATCAAAACTTTGATATACTTTACTAATAATGTCACCGAATTCACAAACTGTTGTATGATTTCGTACAACTATGACTTACATTAAAACATAGTTTGATGATGTAAGAAGTGTTAGTTTTAAAACACTGTTTGGTAAAACAATTTTTAAATCAGATTTTGTAAAATTATTAACAAGAGTTATAATATGTTAAAATCTGAGACAAAATCAGTCCATTTGCCTTCTTTCACATAATTTAATTTTTTTATGTAACTGAAGATGAAGTAAGCATTTTTATTTATCGCTATACGGTAATAATATAGAGAGTAAAACTTTTCGAAGTTAAACTGCTGACTATTGAGGAAATATTTTTTAAGTTACAATATATTATACCCGAAAAACTGCGACAAGAATCGTAAATTTCGATGCATACGTTTATTCCTCAGATTAGCGAAATCAAAATAAGATAATCGAATAAATGATTGATCAAGATCTTAGATACCTTTAATAAAATTTGACTTGCACATTTCTCGCACACAGCAATACTTGAGATATACTTAATAAATGAAGATGCAGTTTAAAATCTTAATTTCAACTGTTGGATATATAATTCATCCCAATTTTCAATAGATTTTAAAATCTTTTTACAGAATCTTGTTGGTAGTGTCAAGAGCGATAGATCGGTGAAAAAACAAGAAGAATTTAATAAAATTATTTCTGAAATAAAAGCTCCTTTAACATTCATGAACAAGTAAAGTATATTTTGATTCAATTCATGATATTTTTTTAAATTTCATTTTACTTAAATGTTTAATGTTCATAATAATTGTAGAAACAATGTATTTTTTTAATATGTAGCTCGTATTATTTTTTTTTCAGACTGTTATTAAGAATCCTTCTACCTAAAAGTCGAAAAGCTGTGCAAAATAGGGAATGCTCTAAAGTAAGCAAATAGTCGGAATTTTTTTTAATTTAATAATTTTATAAATATTTTATAATAGATTTGTAATAATTATCTTACAGTCGTGGATTTAATCCTTTATTAAGTATAATTTTTTGCTTGAATATGTAAGTGAAAATCCTTTCTTTTAGTGTATAAAATATTATGACTAAGTATTGAGTTGCATAGTAAATATCAATAGTACAAGATCAAAAGTACTTCTTAAAGTTATACTTTCATTTAAGACGAGATTAAGAAAATCGAATCTATTTTGTAAAGTTTTTAGTGTAAGCAAACTTTCGATTACCAACAATTTGCTTGAATAGCGACTGAAATATGAGATTAAATTTTGAAGATTTCCTCATATCTTTTAAAATTATTTAAAATAAATAATTGTTGCTATAATTTTATATTTTCATATGTAATACGAAGTAGGATTCAAAAGTTTTCAGACTGAGCCTATAACTTAAAAATATTACCAGTTAAATTACTGAAACAACTCCTCTATCTAAATAAGATCCTTGAGCAACAACACATTTTTGCCATCGCTTGTAAAGTTCATCGAAATAATTGCAGAATACATTTTTAGCCATGTCCTTTAATTCAGTCTGTGATGCACTCTTTCTTCATTTGCAGATTGAAATCGACAACCCAGAAAATGACGTGCCAGTTCAGAAAATAGGCTAAATTTGCAGGGGGTGAGGTCAGGGGAGTAAGGAGGATGTGGCAAAACAGTTTCTTCTTTTTCGCAAGGAAGTCAGTGACGAGGAGGGATCGGTGGGGGGGAGCGTTATCATGCAAAAGCATCCATGACTACTCAACCCTCAGTTTAAAAAAACACAATTTCTCGTATCCGGCAATAATTCTGCCAAGTAGGGAAGGATCTTTGTCAACAGCCTAGATTAAATATCCCAGTCATTAACATTCGAATTGCTTTTGGTCTTCGTTTAACATGCGGTTAACGATGTGTTGACACTTCCGATTCATGTTAAGATTCTTAGTCAGTATCCGTTGGCATGCGGCCTCGGATATCCCAACTGATTCTGCTACTGGCGCCATTGTTTGAAGTCTGTTTTTACAAAGCGCCGCAGAAATCTTTTCGATATTTTCAGCGGTCTCGGAAGGCTGCTGAAGTCAAGGGCGTTCGTTGTCTTCGACATTTTCCCAGCCTTTTCTGAAACGTCGATGTCATTCAAAAGCTTGCGTTCACGATAATGCATCACTGCCGTATACATGCTTCAACATTTCGTAAGTCTCCGTAGCATTCTTTCCCAAGCGATCACAAAATTTGATATTCATTCTCTACTCAACAGACGCAATTTCTTTCAATCATTGGTTACTAAATGCATCTCCTAACAAAATATGACGCCTTTGCTAATCACCGACCACATGATTTGGGACAAACTACTTTAAGAAAAGGAAAAGAGCGCAGTAACACAGAAACGTTGTTGTAGTCGTTCTACTGTAAATTTTTTTCTTGTGATACGCTCAGTCGGGAATATATATATATATATATATATATATATATATATATATATATATAT
>BMAW01107082.1:662239-689429 GCA_019974015.1 Nephila pilipes
ATATATATATATATATATATATATATATATATATATATATATATATGATACACTTGGTTTTCTCAGGGATATATCCCTGAGATAACTTAGCTTAATTAACGAGTTTAATTAATTAGCTTAATTAAGAAAACTAGCTTAAATTATGTAGTATTCGTGGCAAGTAGTCGCTCTGCTGCAAAATATTTTCACGTTATAGGCTCAGTCCTGGAACTTTAGAGTTATACCTCGATTTTCATATAACATAAATTTATTAATGTTGTTTATTAATATTGCAATTAGATTAAACATTTCCGTAAAAATGAAGAAATAAACTAATGTCTTAAAATGGCTGCAAACTATGGCTATTAGGTATGTTTAGACATCTCCTCTGGCTTTTCTAATCATCAATACCGATGGAATCGTATATTGTGCTCTTATAATTGCATTAAACTAACGTTATGTCTAAATTACATTATATTATTATAAAAATATTTTTACATTAATATTTAAAATCATTTTTATATTGTCAGACTTTTATTTAAGAGTAAAATGACTTCAGGATGTTGATTCGATTTAAAAAAAAATAATATTTAAATTTTCTTAGACAAGTGTTTTAAATAATTGTCAAAGGTATATAAAATTTGGAAGTTAGAGAATAATTATCGATTTTAAAAAAGAAATTAATATTTAATTAAAGTTTATGTTTAACGTACATTTCTAATTACATTAAAATAAATTTCTAAAAATGCTATTTGAATATTGTATACCAGGAATTCTTAAGTAAAAACATTTTTTGTTAAAAATTAAATTTTAGTTCCATTGTTTAATATGCAACTCAAAATTTTAAACATTTTCAGAAGTGAAAAAATTCCATTGCAAGAAATCAACATTAATTTGGGAGAAAGTTTTTCATAATCAAATGAGCCCGTCTTTAAATTACCTTAAAAATAACATATGTTTATTGTGAAAATCTTGTTTAACAGCCTTTAGAATTCACCATAACATTGTTTTATCTGACAGTCCCTTTTGATCAGAGCTTTGAATGAATGGCGCAAAGGATACAGAAACCTCGCCAAAATGATGGTTTTAGAAGGAAGAATTCCGGATGAAGACTTACTTTATTTCATGACCTTGGAAGAAATACAAGAATTACTCAATTCTAGATCACCTAGAATAATTTCTAAGTAACCAATTACTTTATTTAATTCATGTGTACTTAAAGCTGCATCATGTAATATTTGTGTTACAAAGCTAGTTGAGAGATTAGTCGATAAGTTATCGGTATCTTGAATCACCAGAATTTCAAAATAAAAGTCATTTTTTTTATCACTTATATAACTCTATTTTGTAGCCAAAAGGACAAAAATGTATTTTAAATGCTATATTTTTCGAAAATTACATATTTGAAAAAATTTATAGCTATGCTTCGAATATTTCGAGTTTCATACGAATGTCTTAGAGATATAAAGATTACTCAGTTTAAATATATAAAAGGGGATATCCCCCCCAAAAAATACCGGATTTTTTTTTTTAAAAAGCTATGCATTTAAATTTTGTTTTTTACAAAAAAACAACAACTTAATGATCTCCAAACAATCTTAAATGTATTTGAAACTTTTTTCTATTGATGGCCATTGTTAGGAATATTTTTTTTATATTGCAGTGATATGGCTCCATCCTCTTCTCTCTTTTTATTTTTTACCACTTCTACGGAGTCAAATCGTTGTCCTTTTTGGAAGATATCGCACGGAGCTAAGTCAAGTGATTAAGACGAGTAAATCATGATGAGTAAGATGAATAACAATGGTATCATGCTATTTTTAGCCAAAAACTGGCACAATGAAATGCCCTCTCATTTCCAAATCTTCCGCTGAAATTCGCTGAACTGATAACTCTGCAAGACGATCCAGTTAACCCTGCATTTATTTAATGTTTCGACATCGTTCTTCAAGCACATTTTCATGAATTACATGACATTTTCGTATGTTTGATTAATTGATGGATGTCCAGAACGAGGTTTGTCATCTATCGACATGTCGGTGTATTCGAAACGAAAAAAAAAAATCACTCGTACACTTGAGTTTTTCCCCAAAGCTTCATCTTTGTAAGCTAACTATTTTCAATATTAAACAATTTCTGCGATATTTTTCTTGAGGAGAAAAAAATATTATATAACCACTGTTGCTGACTTAAATTTACCATCTTAAAAAAACGAGGACAAAGCAAAACAGATTGAGTGAAAAAAATTTATTACGTGCAAACGAACGGCTACTAACAATACTAACCATACTGAACTTGCAAAGAGAACACGCCTCTCGTAGGATAAATGTTTATTACGCATGGTTCCAGCGTTGTTTTTGGAAATTTTGGATCCCTTAGGTTATGTGTTTTATGTGTGAGACGGCATTGATTACATTAGGTGACGGTGTACCGATGCCAGTATATCCTGCAGACAATCGTCTAAACCAGGGTACGACAAATTTATTTTTGGAAAGGACCGATGTTAAAGGCTCGGCGGACCAGGTAGCAAACCCGAAGGCATGATCCATTCTACAGCAACATAAAAAAACAATTTATCTTTTTTACCCTTCACTAATTTTTTGTGGTTTATATTTATTATTCTGATGCTTGCAAAATTATAACCATTTGTGATTAAAAGTATTAAAAGAACTTATTAAATTTGGTACTAATATGATGAATGTAATTGTTTTTCCTGATATAATATTTTTTTATTCTGGAGGTGGAAATTAGTTCTTATCAGAACCGCTGTTTCCAAATGATCATTTATTAATAATCATCTGTATTGAGATTATATGCACTTCCTTTCCGAAAATGTCCTTTCACTTTGGAAAAATACTCCTATTTACAGATATAAATCCTTGAGTATTTGACTTTAATTGATCGCATTTATTTTCTAAAAGTTACTTATAAATTGGGTTCGATTGACTTCACATAAAGTTTTTTAACATATCATCGTTTATCAAATCAATTACTTCTTATTGAAATTTGACGGAAATTTTTCTGTTGTGTGGGCAAATTGATTTTCAAATAAGCAAATGTCTTTTGCACTTGCACCGAGGACCGAAAACGCTAATGTTACTATAATTTTTCGTAAAAACAATATTTTACTCGGACTGTATTAAAAACAAGCGGTGGTCCAGATTTGCGCATCACTGGTCTAAGCGATCACGTCTTGGCATTAAGCGAATTATAGATTTATAAAGCTCGTCAAATGATTGCATCTTAATGAGAATCTCTTTGAAACTTTTACGATTATGATCTATGCTTTTATGAAAAACAAACAAGAGTCCCTCAATGGTTTTTGGACATGAACTTCGTAATTTTGAAGTACTTTCAGATGATGATACCTTAACAAATTCTTTGTTTGAGAAATTTCAGCACTATTTCAGGTATGAATTTGTGTCTTATTTAAATTTAAAATGCAATAGTCCTTATAATTCTCTCTAAACTATATTCAGTTAGATAGAATAATAACTCAAAACTATTACTAGACTTGGCATCACTTGACCTCGAATTTTAATCACTGAGCTTAATGATAATCATTGAACTGAATGACGAAGCTTAATCACTGAACTTAACAATAATTACTGAACTTAATAACTAAACTTCATCACTGAACTTAATGTCGAATCTTATGACTCATGACTCTCTCATCACTTTGCTGAGCTTGATAGTGAATCTTACTTATTGACGCAAATCCTGATTTTTTTTGCTTTGATCTGTTGTTTTTTCTTATATTTGTAGTATTCAAAGCTATTTTAACGGTATTTAACATGTAAAGTATTTCACAAAAAAAAAAACAAAGAAAGGATTTATCTGTAAAAACTATCAATACATTATAGTTTTAATTGAAATATAATTTTCTTCTTATTATAATTTTTTTTTAATATTTAGGGCTAATCACAGACGCAGACGTCACCCTACTATAGACAAATACATTTTCCCTGAAATAATGAGAGGTTTTCCTAAGCCGGTAAGTTGTAATTAATAAAGAAAAGGAATTCAAGTATAAATTGCCTTATATTTAAGAGGAATTACTTATTTTTAAATTTATTTCAATATTCACTTGAACATTTTAAACAAAATTTTATTCCACGCTTGCATTCCTTATTGTAGTAATTTGCAGAATTATAACTCTTTTTTAATTATTTCAGATCAATGTGGATCGAAAGGTGGTTGTAAATAATGATAATAACTTCTCTATGAAAGGTAAACAATCGATAATTGGAATTAATTTAAAATAATGCAGAAATATACCTATCTTCTTAATAATAATAGTAATCGGACTTCTATCTATTATATACTTACATATTTCAATAGTTCTTTTTTGATTCCAAAGGAAAAAAAATGCTAAATTTTTCTGTGTAGTATAAATTAAAAGAGAGAGAGAGAGAGAAACACCATTTTATTATTTTTTTTTATGTATAACTGAATAATATCAATTTCAAATTCTTATTTATTTAAAATACTTTTCGTTTAAAATATGCAAATACAATTTGACAGGTTTTTTTTTATCTTGCTGTTAAGGTAATCTGATATCAGTTATCTAGCTGAAACACCATTAAAAGCTTATTTTTGCACAACTTTAAAGTTTTAAAAGAACTGAAAGAATAGATGGAGAGAGGCCAAGCCTTAAACAATTGATTGCTCCGTCTAGGCATGACATTGTGGATAAAGCAATAAATAAATAAATAAATAAAAAATAAAATAAAATCTAAAACATCAAAAATAATTTCGTTTGATTTATCGTTTTGATAACGTTTATTATCTTTTTAATAATACACATGAGCAGTATATTAGTAGATTTTTGTCAGTTTTGAATCTGTAAAATTTGTATTTACGTAATCTCCATCAAAACATTGGGATTGTTGGTAAAATGGCATTTGTATATCATTTTTTGAAGAGAAACATAACAGTTTTCTAACGTTTTATTTGTCCTTCACCAGTGTTATCAAATTTTCTATAGGAATTTTAGATACATTTTCTCTTGTTTTTAAAAGCTTTGGTAAAGTTATTCATAAATCCTTCATATCTGTAGGTTTCTTAAGATTTTTATTCTAGAAGCCGATTATTAGAAAACATTGGTTTTATAATTTTTCGAAGTGTGTATAACGTGGAGATTGGCTTAGGTACATTACAATGATTCAAGCTCTTTTTAAGAAGGAAAATAAGTTTATAAATTTTGTAATACGTAAAAAAAAAATGACGAACTCGAATTTCAGTGTGTTTACACCTCGAGAGTTTACATGTTAGAATGAGTTGCAAGTGGCGCTGTGTTGTGAAGAGAGACGATTCCCCCAATAATTTTGTTACGATACCTCGAATAATTAAGTAAAGCCTAATCTTTTCAATTCGAGAAGAGGATTAAGAGATATTCTTATAGCATGAATCTGAAGAACTGTTGCAGTACCGTATTGATCTAATTTTATTACCTGATTTGATACGATTTCGTCAAATAAATAAAGTTTTTAATGAATACCTTCATATTTTTCAGGAATACCGGTCAGCCAAGGTGTAGCTAAAGGTGTTGTTCGTGTTGCACTTGATTTAGAAGAAGCATCACATTTACAAGTACGTGCTAAATTTTCAGATGTTTCTAAAAGAAAATAATTGCAAAAAATTTTTAGTGAGAAGAGATGTATTAAGAGATGATCTCGAAGGCTGATCTCTGGGATAAATTAACTTACGATTATATGATATTATCATTTTCATTTGATTTAAATACTTTGAATTATAATAACTGGAATATTTTTATAGCCTGGTGAGATACTTGTGACTTATAGTACGGATATTGGATGGTCACCCTATTTTCCTATATTGGGAGGTGTTGTCACAGAACTTGGAGGACTCATTTCCCACGGTAAGGCAAATCATTAAGTTACTTAACAGTTTTAAAATATATTGAAACATAAAAATTTATTTTAAATTGAGATTAAGATTAGTGAATTGCTTTTGTAATGTACTTCATATTACTGGCTTATGTTTGCTGAGATTTATTGTAAAACAAATTCACAAGTAAATGGTAGAGAAAATAACAGTTACAAAAAGTCTGTGGTACAATCAAGAAACTTTACTACTTGAATTAGAAATTTATGTATGCACTCGAGAGTGAAGAGATACATTGGGATAACATTGGACGTGCGACCACTCAGATAAGAAATCAAGAAAGAAGTGCCCGAAAAAAATCCTCTGTTTGGGAAATTAACGCAAGGATTATTCAAATCTTGTGGTAATAGATGGAGGGCATTTTAGGTGTTTTAGCTGCAGATAAAAAGTTTGTACAGAAATCTCCCTATAGATCTGAAACAGGAGAAAACCGGATCTGAGCATAGTTATATTGCGTGACCACATAAATTAGAAGCTCAAGAAGATTTGCATCAGAAAATAAGATGAACTTCTTACTAGGAACATTAAAGAATGGGAAAAATTAGAAAATTAAACTAAGGCGAATTCATTAACCCCCCCCCCCACATAAACATATTCACACACACACACACACACGTGTGTGTGTGTGTATGTATAATATGATAAATCCTCATTAAATCGCATTATTTGAGATCTGTGGCACTTGCAGAAAATTAACTTCATGTAAAACAAATCGAGTTTAAATCGGATTTATAAGAGATAAAGATATTTTCTTTATGAACAATAGAAATACATTAAAAGTGTTTTTATTGCATCTTCTCCTTAGACAATGTAGTACATTATGCCCTTTGGCACATGTGATACGAGGTTTTACTAAGGTTTTGCTAACTTTTTATATACAGTGGTGATCAAAATTGTGGTCACTTTAGAAAATTTTAATGTATTTTTAACTTCGTACGCTTATAGAAGATGTTACTTTTCACAAAATGCATAGTAGTATATATCATTTTAAAAAGAATTTAATATCGAATTCAATTCAAAAAGCAAAATTGAAATATTTTCAATACAAAAAAAAGTTATGACTACTTTAATTTAAAAAACAAACACAATTATAAAGGGGTTTATAATGTATAAATTTCCTGGGCAATCACTGGTCTTGTTCTGAGAACCTTTAAAAAATTAGTTATTGCAAGTAGGAGCTGACATAATATTTACGGTTGGAACAAGTCATTATTGTGCTTTTGTTCTGTAGCAGGGAGGGGGGGAGACTGTTTATGATGTAATCATATTACTAGTAGGGATTGTTGTAAAAATTTTTAATATTTAATCAAGAAGCTTTGGTTTTCGTTTTATTATCATCGCACTAGAAGCAACTCGAGGGCTATTATTATTAAAGAAGCAATGACAACAAATAAAAGTGTAGATTTGATAGAAATAGATGCAAGATTATTGGGTTACGAGAAAGTAGTCTCTTCTGTGCTGAAATTGCAAGACAGGTGGGGGGATGCAGTGACTACGTCTGGAGTCCTAAAATTTTGTTTACGATATCAGGAGACAAATTCAATAAAAAAACAAAGCAGAAAAAGGCCGGAAAAGCACCACATCTGTGTGATGATAGAATAATAAAATGACTACGTCTCTAAGATCGAATAATGTCATCAACGGCCATCAGAAGTTACCTGAATGATGCTGGTATTTCTGTCAGTTAAAGAACAATCAGGAGAAAATTAACGCATGCTGGACTAAGAGGTAGAATTCCACGAAAAAAACCTAATTTAAATTTACATCAGTGCAAAAAACGATTACAGTATACAAAGGAATACATTAATTAGACAAATGATCAGTTGTCATAAGTTATATGGAGCGATGAAACTAAGATATTGTTATTCGGTAGTGATGGGAGAAAATATGTGAGACGTAGAATAGGGTAAAAGGTACATCCTGACAGCATTCAAGTAACTATAAGGAACCTACTTATTGTAATGATTTAGTCATGCATGTCAGCAAATGGTACTAGTTGCCTTCATGTCATTGATGGGACACTGAATGCCAGAAAATACAATGATACTGTCCTAGAACCAAAAATTCTACCTTCCATCATGGATCTCTTTCCCAACACTGCTTCATTTATTTAGCAGTGGGATTCTGCTTCTTGACACAGAGAAAATTATCGAAAGAATGGTTTCGTACAAAGAACATTGAATTGTTGTCCTGTCCAGGAAACAGTCCTCACCTCAATCCTATCGAAAACTTGTGGCACCATTTGAATACTCTTGTTCGAAGGAGGCCCTCATAAAATAATGGGACCTAATTGAGGCTATAATTCTGTCCTGGTATCATGTAATAATGAAAGAGGAGCTTAAAACTCCTTTCAGCTCAAAGAAACATCGATAGGAAGCTATAATAAAAAAATGAAGGCTCCCCTATTAGGTACTGATAACTTACTGCAATCATCAGTATCAAATGTATATCGGTAGTTATTGCTGCTTAACTCAATTTCTATTACAAATATTTGAATTTTGTTTTTTGAATTGAATTTTCTGTTAAATTGTCTTTAAAATGATTTATACGACTTTGCATTTTGTGAAACGTAACGCTTTCTGTACGAATACAAAGTTCTAAAACATATAAATTTTCAAAAGTGTCCACAGTTTGGGACACTAATATATATATATGCACTTTGAGGAAGTGCTATAAATTTCTTACATTTATTATAATTGCTAAATATTTTTCCATTGATAAACGTTGACTATGAATTCTATGTTTTGTGCTTCATAAGGTGCTGTGGTGAGCAGAGAATATGGTTTGCCCTGCATTGCTGGATTACATGGAGCTACACAACAATTTAAAACAGGTAATAGAACATTACTTATATCCTCATTCAAAGATTAAAGATTCATTCAATTAAGTGAGTATTTAATGTGATAGATTTTGAGTTACCTATTTAAAGGATGATATTTTAAATTCTTTTAAATATTGCTAATCATCTCTAGTATTCTTAAGAATTTTCACGAAATTAGCAACGAATGAGTAGACAATTTTTCCTATCCTCTTTATGGGGATAATCCTTAAAATGCTTTATTTAGCAATCCAGGGAGTAAGCAATAATGTCAATTATTTGGTTAAAAATGTTAAAAGTACATTTATTATATTAACAATCAATCCTGAGACTGATGTTGTGTAGAAAAAGGAATGGTAAGCCGGCTCAGGTAATGAATTCGCATCATAAAAGCTCAGAAATACGAAGTTTATTGATTGTTTTAAGTAAACATTTTATTGTGATAGAAATAGGCATCATTTCGAAAAAAAACCCCGTTGAATGGAAAATAAACAAAAGTGAAATGAAACAAAAATGAAATGAAACAAAAATGAAATGAAACAAAAATGAAATTAAACATTGAAAGGCTTGTCGCATAAGCATTTATCATAAATACAAATGAAAAATATTGGCAGTAATTTTAAAATTTTACCAATATTTTACGCTGTAAATGTTAATTTTTTGGAGGCGCACAATATTCGTACTAAAAATGGAAATCAATTGCGATTAGCTTTCAAGACAAGATTGCAATGTTGAAAAGAGTTATCATCTAAATTTTTTCGTGTGGTGTACCAATACTATTTGACTTAATGTTTGTTATAACCAATAAGATGAAAAAATGGTATTTCATTTATGACGTTATTTCATTAACAATAAGACTTGCGTTACTCCTGTTCCATTTTCGAAGTTATAGAGAGTATTACACCTTCAAAATAAAATACTGATACGATCCTAATATATATCGATTGACCACATTAGTTTTGCCTAGCTTCAGTGGAAAAATTCTTTCTTTTGTATTTTATTATAACTAGAGGTGCACGAAAAATGAAAATTAAAATATAACATGTATATTGACGCAGATGAGTTTTAAATTATAACTATGAAAGAAATGAAAAAATACTCTCAATTTCTTTAAAAATAACGAACAATTTGTCTTTACTTTTTCTTGTACTGGTTTTACTATAATTACCTTTTTTTATTTAGTTCTTATTCAAATAAATTCATGTGAAATTTATAGATTTAGACATCTTTGGGTGTTACGAAAGTTCGGTCCATTCACTTCGGGCTTATCCCACGATAATTGCATTTATTTGTAATCAAGGTTTTGGTTTGGCGACAGACCTCGAATAACCTCGGTCAGGTGATGATTACGACGCCTGAGCTGACACCTCCCTCCTAGTTTCCACAACATGTTGAGGGGAGGACTTTATGCCTCAATAGATTTATATTGGATCAGCCCCTGTTAATCGATGGGTCCTTTTGGCATCAAGGCTCGAACCCAGGATTCAACGAAAACCGCCGGCCGCGAGTCTACTCTTCCTTAACCACTAGGTTACCGCGGCTACTATTTGTGATCAATCAGACGGTGCAGGATAGTATATATATGTATGTATGTATTTACATAACGAGAGGTAACTAATAATAAAACCTTAAAACGTGCCAATGATAAATTTTTTTCTTCTGTAATTTATTATGATCAAGGATTTTTTTTGTGTGTGTTTCATTAATAGTTTAACTGAAAAGCTATTTTTTCAGGTGATTATGTACTAATCGATGGAACGAAAGGAATTCTACAAAGGATCCCAAAAGAAGAAGATTCTTAAAAACCGTTATTTTTTGCATATTTAGAACAATTTTTTTTAACACCGTACACTTTTTACTTATAGAAGACGAAGCTTTAGAAAGGATTCTAAGAAAGGCGATGAAATTGACATTTCATATCTTCAAATACTTTTACTGACAATTTTAATTCATTTTATTTTAAACTTAAAAAAGAAATCACGATTTTGTCATGATTCTGTGTTTATTTATTTATAATGAAATAAAAATATTTATAACTATTCTAAACGAGGACTGATCCATTCGTATCCATTATTTTATATTTCATTCTCTTATGTTTAAAAATTTGGATATAATTGTGATATTACTACTCATTATAAAGATATTTTTCCTGAAATATTTCAATTGTCTCATCTTATTCCGTTTCATTGCTCTTTTTTTTCACATTTTTTCACAATGAATATTAAAAACATACTTTTAAATGAAGGGAAATATATGACTTTCTTTTCACAGAAGTCTGAGAGTTATGAAAAATCAGTTAAACTAAACAGCTTTCCTAAGACAAAAACTTCTATGGTACGTTTGCATTTTGATTTAAAATATCGTACATATCCGAACATAAGTCGAGAGAGCTCTTCTGTTATTTTATTTTCATATTATTTTAGTGCAAGTTTTAGTACTTTTAATCTAGCCAGGGAATAAATTTCGTCAATATCAGATTTTGCTATCATCGATGACTTTTGAAAATAAAAGAACTTTTCATAAAAAGAATGACGATTTAAAATAGAATTATTTCCAACATAAACTTAAACTATATAAGCATACTATATCTGGCGATTTATCTCTCTTGCGCTCGGCTAACAGAAAAGTACCTTCAGTTTTTTGTTAGCTTTTGCGATCTGTATACAAGCCAAACTTCATAATTTAGCTTAGAAAAGGTTCCACAAATTCTCGGCTTATACACGAAATTACACATTAGTGTAAAATTCAAATAATATCCCTTTTTTGAGACTTAGACCTTTGTTCTATTTTCACTTTAAGTATTTCCATCATTTACGAAAATTTGTCGTAAACAATGTTTCTTATTTACATTTCCGGTATATGATTACTTATTTCATGAGAATTCTAAACATTATCAATTACAAATTTTTTCTAAAATATATAGATATTTATTTGTATGTCTTATTTCATATCTTTTTCGTCAGAACCAAATGTTCAAGGGAAAATTTTGTTTAATTCTCAATTTCAAGCTTTTTCTTATAATATGTAAAGTTTTTTTTTTTTTTTTTTTTTTTTTTTTTTTTTTACAGTAAGAAAGCGGGGATTTTTTCCAATTTAAGAGCAATAGTTTCAAAATGAAAAATTGCTTTTAATTTTGTTTATAGGCTTCCAACAAATTTTATAGTGTTTTTAAATGTAAAAAGGAGATGTGTTATCAGTATTTTATATTGACAATATTTTTGAAGTGAAATATGCGCTGCATATTAACCTGTTTTAACAAAATTTACGTCTTAGAAACTTTATCTTATGTGTATTTATAAAAACAGTCATGTCAGTTTTTATTTTGAAAATATGTGTCTACTATATTTCACAAAATAGGAATTCGGATTATCAGTAATTCCAAAAAATATTAATCTCAGTAAATCGATATACTCTTAGTTATTATTAACTTCAATATTAAAAGACATTAGAACGAATGAATTTACTGATTGTTTATTATCGTCATATTCAGAAGCATCATGAGGGGTATTGGCAAGGGACCTCGTAATTTTGAACCTCTATAAAGTGACACCTGAGCTGGCACCCCCTCTCGAAATTTTTAAGTATTCCAACAGAAGACTTAGAATCTCGACATATTTAATGTACTATAGTCCCTCTTCATGGTGGATTCTTTATGGCACCAGGACTCGAACCCAGACTCTATGAAAACCACGACTCTCTCTCTGCACCTAGCTCACAATTATGACCACTCGGCTATTACAATCAGTTGACGGACGAAACAAATCTGACTCTTTATTAAGATAAACCATCCTTTATTTCTTTTTATTTGTTACGTATTTACAGATTTAATGCATAATATTAGGTTTTGAACGGATGTTTAAATTGGAACCATTAATTCAGTATTTTACCGCCAATTGGTTTGAAGAACTTCATCAAATTATTTTCTGTTTGTGCATACATGTAAGGGTTTTTTTTTAAAAAAAAGGATTAAAAAACGTGTATTTTGAATTGAAAATAAAAATATTTGTCAAACCGTAATTTTAGTAGCTGTATTTTCAAGCGATATGTGATTCATTAAGCATTCAAATTCTGTCAAAGTTTAATTTTTCCCAAATGATTTTTATACGGGATACAAATTTCTTATAAACAGATCGCCCACTAATGTCCTTTCTCCTTTATTTTGAGAACAGCGAAATCTGTTGCCGAAAATGAGGTATCTAATTATAGTAAAATGGAAAAGTAATACAGGGTGAAATACTCATGTGTTTGCAACCAGGTTTCAGCGCCATCTGAAGGCAAGTAGATGAGTTAGCGTTTCCATCTCGAAAACGGTAAGAGATAAGTAAAAAAAATGAGGTAGGAAATTGTAGAGGGCTTTCGATTTATTACTAAAAGATACATTGAGTTTAATAATGCCACGAACAAAATGAGTTTCAGGTACCCTTGTTTGGTCGCTATTTCCAAAAATCGTAACGTTGAAAAATGCCGACGGAAGGATCATTTTCATAAGAAACTAGCTGTCGTCGTTGTTCTGTAGTACAGCGCATGATTCACGTTTAAAAAGACTATTGTTCAAATACCAAGGTATGTTGCTTTATTGACTATGTTTAAAAACCGACGAATACTGTATGTATGTTGTGTAATCTCATGTCTCCAGATGCACAAACTCACCTCAAACTCTGTTTGACAAGCGAAACAAAAGAAATTCGCAATCTATGTAAATGCGTAAGAAAATGTCATATCTGTTGCACAACAAAAGAGAATCTAAAAATAAAAAAGGTCCTAAGTTAAAGCTTATAGTCAAGGAGACATTTTGTAATAATAATTGTTGAGAGATGATTATCGTGAACTTGAATGCAAGGCACGCACAGTAGTGCGGCTGTATAGAGAATGTTTTCTTGGTGGACTGTATCTCTCGGGAGAACCTCCTGAAATGCTGTGAAACGCTTAAGGATACGGATCATGTGACAAGCCGACCTCTATCCGGCAGATCAATTAAAAGAGGTGACATGTGCAACCTGAAAATGTATTTGCATACGCTCTGGTACATCTTTAAAGTAGCACAAGAGATACCAATAAAAAGTATTGCCTTCTCAAAAAGTCATATTTAAAAAACCCAGAACGATGTAGGGGGTACTAGCTAACTCATGAACAAGTTCTACTGACAGAGGATGCTGAAAGTTGTTGCGAATTTTTCTTGAATCAGGTGGAAGTGAAACCAACGAGTTCTTGGAAGACGTAATATTCATAGACGAAGCATGCTTTTCACGCAATGAAATGTGCAAGAGACAGAACACCTTGATTATTGGGCATTGAGAAATACTATATGCAACGTTGAAGATTAAGCATCAAGTACGTAGATCTATTTATGTGTATGGTGTGGAATTTTCAATAATAGGTTAATCAGTCCTGTAATTTATGACTACTCTCCCATTGCATCATGATACTTGTAGCTTCTACAAGATGCTATACCTTGTTTCGTTGAGAATATTCTACAGATCATATTCCGAAACATGTGGTTCCCAGATGACGGCACCTCTCCATATAATATATAAAAAATAATGCAAATATCTGGTGGAGATATTCCTCCTCCTGGTTCATCCAATCTGACCCCAATGAGTTTTTTTTGTGTGGATACCTCATACAGCAAATGCATGAGACTCCTCCTCGAGTATTGTAGGACTCCAAGCAAAATGATGTTAACATTTTCCTTTGATTACTTTGAAACCATTTTGATTGATTTCCTGTCACAAAAGTTCACTGTCAATTCTGGGCTCTAATGAAACTTCTCGAAGAATTCAAAAGCAAACGGCATGACCAGAAGTGATCCTTCTTCGTGACAACGTCCATTCATATGTCTCTCCTAATACCCAGATAATCATTGAACAATTACGTTGGTAAATACTAAAAAAACCAGGATACAGACCGGATTTATTGCCGTATGACTTAGACATTTTTAAGGCACTTAAAATTTTCGCTCGGGAAAAGTTTTCTTTCAGATGACGAAGGGAAGAAAGCAGAACAGGATTTCCTCAAAATACAACCGTAATTATTCTACACGTATAGCATTAATTTTCATGTATTATTGGATAAATATGAGTTATAAATATATACATTTGTATGCATGAAATGTTTTGGACTATGTGAAATGGAAGAGGTGTTAAAAAGTAATACACAATATGATTCCTATCAAAAGAAAAATGTTGATCAGCCAGGCATTCGAATGAACGCTCTGAAAAATATACAAATCGCGCTCACTTGATTTGTCAAGCATGGATTTAATTTTTTGGTACACATGAAGAGCGTAGAGTGTAGAAGCGCTATCTCCCCAATCACGTCCCGAGATATGTTTTAGAATGTTGAGGCGCCTCCTTGCTCTCAACAGAAGATGGGCAATATGTCTGTTACCCAATATCTCAAGGTTCAGGCCGAAACCGAGGTATTTTGAGTGCTTATCAACAGTAAAAACTTGGTGATTCAAAAAGATGCTAGGATGAAAACCATATAATTTTCAATTAGTAGTAAAGAACCCAACCATAGACTTAGTGGGGTTAAAACTCAACCCATGGTCTTCAGCAAAGTTCCATAATTAGTCAAGGGCAAGATTAATGTCATTTTCCAACTTTCCCAAATCAAAGCCAGATTTTCAAACTACAATATTGTCATCAAATATTCAATTTCAGAACTCTCAGGAGAAACCTGTTCCCCCCTCCCCCGCTAAAAAGAGGGTATACAGGATGGGATTCAGGATAATCCTGAGGAACTGCCTCGTGTAGTCTAAGGCTCTTTGATAAGGGTTTGTTAAATCTTACCTGAATAAGTCTGTTCCAGTCGTAAATCTATGCCAGAATCCTTCCACAAATTCAAAAGATATTAAACATATTTATAATTAGTTTTTGACACCACATCCTGTTGAAAGCCTTCGATAAATTGAGAAAGGCCATCACATTGTGATTAGTAGGTTTCATGTTCTCAACATCTCTGATCCTCTGACAGAAGTAAAGCACCTGGTCTGTGTTGTGCTGTGTGCCCCTCTCTAAAACTGTATTGTTCCCTCAAAAGAAGGTTGTGAGAATTCAAGTAAAAGATAAGTCTTTTTAAAATAATTTTTTCCATAACTTTGCAAGCTATGGATGTCAAGGTAATTGGTCTACAGCTTTGTGGTGAATTCTCCTACTTAGAAGGATTTCTTATAGGAATAACTATAGCTCTTCCCAATCACGGGAGCTCTCCCGTCCTCCAGGCTTCATTGATAACGTCTATGGATCTCTGTCTACTCTTTGATCCAAATTACTTATTATTTGCCCTTGGATACCATAAAATGATTTGTTTATATTCGTTTCAGAGATTGCTGTCTCTAGTTTTTGGATAAGAAAAACCTTGTTGAAAATGGATGTTCCATCTTGTGAGCTACCACGACATCCATGCACTATATTACTAGCCTTGATCTTAACGTCTCAATCTTTACGGGTAAAATTCAGCCAGCTTACATTTTGGTAATGCTTGCCTAACATGTTAGCCGACTATCCATCGCCAAGTGTTATATTTCCATCATTGCACTGAATAATGTTACATTTTTCAACACGAGATGTTCTTTACTTATGTTTTTCACCAGCTTCTACAATTTACTATTAGGTGATCTTGAGTCAAGACTACCACAAAGTTCATTTCATTTGCCCTCTTAATTTGTGTATACATTCTCTTTAATTCAGAAAAAACTTTGTTCAATTTAATTCTAATCACAATGCTTTTATTAGCTTTCAATTCCTAGACAAGTTTTCTTCTCTCCTCCAGCAAAGGTTAGAGTGAGGGTGATTTAATAGTTAAGAAGGGCATTTTTGCCTTCACTTTTCCGCTGTGAATATTGAGTTTAGCTGCTCCAATAACAATCTTTTTTAGAGGGAGTCAGTTAGTCTCAAGGTTATCGGTAAGAGGAATCTTTTCAGGTTCATTATCAATGAAACGCGTGAAAGATAGCCAGTCTGCCAGTTTAACCCTTTTTTAGGCCTAATTCATAAAAATCATATCTTTTAAGAAAATGCAAAATATATTTACATTTGGTTCATAAATTTTATGGTGTAGTGATGTACCATTACATGGAATATTAAGATATAAAAAAATTGTGTGTGAATCTTATTTTGCTGTATGGTATTTTTATGAAAAAATTCTTCAATGCATAGTCCAACGTCACATGTCTTACGCATATATTTTACCGCTTCACTCAAGATTTTGAGCAAAGAGCTCATCTGTTTCGTCCTTCCCCCCTTTTATTAGATATGTACAGATTTGGATTATTTTCGCTAACATCACTGTCAGATTCATTCATTAATTCGCAAATCTCAGTATCAGATAAATACTTCCTTTTCGTCTTGACTGTAGCTACAAATAAAAACCGAATGAAACGAACAGCTGAGAGCATCTGCTATCAAAATCCCTAACCCCCATAAACATCCATAAATTCTCATTCGAACTTCTAAGAAGCAAGCAAGAAAGAAAAAAGCAAACCGAAAGCAAATGCACCCTTTAAACCATGTCATTGCATTTAAAGAGCCGCGCCGCAACGCGTGCTTTTAACAATTATCCCCCTCTTGGTGGCCGGAAGTGAAATCCAAGCCCATATCACTAGGGTCAACACTCCAAATAGCCTATCTATACAGATTTCGAGGTATTGTAACGCCATATAGTAACATTAAAAAAATCAAATAAAACTTTCTCCCGGAGCGTATCTGTATTGATACGTTGGTCTGTAGCAGGCATTCTCGGAGCGTTTCTGATATGATACGCTAGGCACAGGAGAGCAAACGCTAGCGTATCGCATGTGATACGCTGGGAGGGAACGGTTAAAGTTCCAACGTTTATCACTATTAATGAAAATTGATTGTCTCCTATTTAGCTACATTAAGACTGAAAGATGGTTACTCCTGTTTTTTCCAAAACATTTCATCGGCAAGGAGGAGAAAGTCCAGGGGTAACAAAAGAAATATTTAGAGTTTCTTTGGAGTTATAGCTATATGAATAGTAAGTAGGGCCCCCATCATTAAGAATAATGAAGCCCTTGCATTAATCAAATGGATTAATTCATTACCTCTTGAGTTTCCGCTAGTCGAACCCCAATCTGAATGTTTAGCTTTAAGATCGCCGTTGCAGATGGTACCTACAGTTAATAGCTCTTATATTTCATTGGGTAAACCCTTGAGGTCAGGTGGTTGGTACACATTAAGGATGTTTAGTGGTTTCTCTCTTCAGGTAGCCCTGATGCCCTAGACTTCAAGATTGTTGTTATCCAAAATGCTGGTGCTGATATTAACACTCCGATAGCTAATGCCTCTGATGTGAAAGACAAGACCTCCTCCACTCGTATTCTGTTTATCAGTTTGAAAAATATTATACCCTTTAATTTTTAGGGATGTACTGATTCTTAGCTTGGTTTCCTGTAGAACAATTATCGGAACTCAATGAGTTTCAGCCAGTTCCAATACCTGATCTAGTTTGATTCTGGCTCCATTTGTTGAAATTCCATTGAAATTTAACTACAGTATCTTCAGGATTTTTGGAGACTGAAGTTTATTTTTCAGTCCAGGCCCTCTTCCCAAGGCAAGAACGTGGTCTTTTTTTTTACTGCGCGCAACGACTGAGGCAGCATGAAAATCTTCAGTTGAATTATTCAAAGATGGGGAAAATGGGAAGCTTCTGTATCCAAAGAATAAAGCACCAATGGTAAAAGTCTGACTAAGCTACAATGCATGTAGACTTTAGCTGAGTATAGTGGAATGGTCTTCATTACCAGGAGTATGACTCCCAACATACTTCACCCATTCTGCCCAGGGATACCCCCTAGCCACGGGGAGGCAGTCTATAGGAATTGACGGGGACGAATTTAGTAAATATATGCACGAAAAGCGGTGTATAGAAAGTAAGAAAAATCATTAATATAATTCCTAACGATAAACAAACAATTATGATTAAACAGGATAGCGTAATAATGGATTTTAAAGAAGAAAAAAGCTTTATGTAAAATATTTCGATACTTGTGTAAAAACTCCATCGATAATTTTCGCTAAGCCAAAAAATGTAGCCAAATGATGTTATATTCCTCCTATAAATAAAACTGTGTTTTCCCTAGTTTGTTTCTTTGTTTTTCACCATGTCGATGCGAGATCAAATGTGATTTTATATAGCCTTATGTCTAGCCCTCATTTAAATTAGATATAAATCAGTTGTAATTATTGACTGCTATTCCTCTAATTTTTTATCTCACATTTTGGAGGAAATGGAAAAAAAAAAAAATTAATTAATATCTACTTTCCACATAACATAATGCTTTTGAATTGTAAATGAAAATATTTTCGTTTCTTTAAAAAAACTACAGCATGAATCCTTGCATTTTCAAAGGAAATATATTGCTATACATGAGGATGAGTCTTTTTCAACGAAAAAAAAATAAATATGGGAGAAGCAGCAGCATTCAGAAATGCACTTAATCCACGTCAACAAAAATATTTTCGACCTTGATCATGACCGTGGTAGCTTTGTAGTTAAGGCAGCGGACTCGCGGCCGGTGATTTTCGTTGAGTCGGGGGTTCGAGCCTTGATGTCTTTATAGACCCGCCGTGTAGCCGGGTCTGATGCACGTTAAATCTGTCGGGACTCAAAGTCCTCTCGTTGGCGTGGTGGGGGATTTAGGAGAGGGGGAAGTGCTAACTCAGGTGTCGTCTTCGTCACTTGATCGAGGTTCAAAATTACGAGGTCCATCGCCTATAGCCCTCGTGTTGCTTCTGGTGCGACATAAATAAAACCAAACCAATCAACTTTGATCGCTAACCCTAACGGGTTCGTTCAGAATTTTTTTTTCCTTGCACAGGGTAGAATCAGTTACAGAAACTCCTTCGGCAGTTAAGTCTCGTTGACCTTTACATGAAAATCAAGAAATTTATCAAACCGTCTTTTTTTCTAAACAGAAATAAAAAATTTTTTTAAAAAAGAGATTTCAACAAACGCCATTTCTTTCAATGGTCGGTTACTAAATGCATCCGCCTACAAAATACGACGCCTTGTGAACCACCGACCACGTGATTTGGGACAAACTGCGTTAAGAAAAGGGGTGAAAGTAGTAACACAGAAACGTTATTGTAGTCGCTCTACTGCAAAAATTTTTCTCGTGGTACACACAGTCTGGGAATATATATATATATATATATATATATATATATATATATATATATATAATATGCTTGGTTTTCTCAGGGATATATCCTAACGTGCTTAAATTATTTAGTATTCATGGCAAAGACGTCAGGTTCATACTTATTTTTTATTGATAGTACGATGGATATCATAGAAGAGAGAGATATCGAGCTGCACGTTGTTGGGATCAACGCATATCCGATAATCCTCGCATCTCAGCATATCTATACAGAAAGAGTGTATGGTTCCCTTGACTATTATACTAAATTGCAGATTGCAGAAGCCAGGTAAACTAATTTTTAGCATGTAAATTTCTTAAATTCGCACACGTAATTATACCAAAGTAAAGAGAAAGTCCCCTTTTTAACCTGACGCCTCCTTTTTAATTCTCGGAACTAAAAAACCATGGCGATGATTGAAAACTGATCCCAGTATAAAAGAAATCTAATAAAAATCCCCAAAAGTATAATTCCACTAAAATTTGAAACACCCACCCACGCACGCACGCACGCACACACACACACACACACACACACACACACACACACACACACATATATATCACTAAAATTAAAAAAAAATTAAATTAAAATTTTAAAAATAATTAATACACTTGATCTGTATACGATAATTGCTCATGTTAATGACTTTGGGATGTAACTGTCGTATTATTGACACATTTTATCTTTAATTTTTATGAAATTGTTTTTTTCACAGTTACCAAATGTCTGAATAGGAAACAGAAAAGAGCGCAATTTTAATCTTTGTTTTCTAAGCCGAGATATCTCAAATATTTGTTTTATCAATTGTTGTTTGATATTTTTTTTATGCTACATAAGCGTGATATAAATTTTAGAAAGGTTTTATTCAACTCTTTACCGCGTTGGTGAAGCAATCTTAACACAGCAGATATGGGAGCTGTTTTTACAATTCCAGCTACCGTTGTAGTTACATTACTCACCCATCCCTCAGGTATGAATGTGAAAATATTATTTAGTTATCTAAATGTATGGTTTTAGTTTATGTAATATTAATTCGTAATATAATCTTTCGTAAGAAAATTTAAAATCGTGTGGATAAACGAAAATATATTAAAATATTATTTTTAAAATTTTATATTTCAATATAATTTGAAACGTAAATAATTTATATGCGTTTATTGATATTGCTAAGATATGTTTGTTCATAATATTTGTATATATTTATTGATATTTATATGGTAGTTTTATTAATATTGTTATTATATGTTTATTGATATTTTAATAAATTGTTTATTTATATTATTATAAGTTTATGGATATTGATGTAATTCATTTCTTTATATGGTTATTATGTCCATCGATATTGTTTTATAAAATGTTTATTGACATCACTGTAATATGATAATAGGTAGATATCATTGTAATATGTTTATTGATATTGTTGCTGTGCGTTTAATGACATTGGAAGAATATATTTATTGATATTGCTGTTATTTTTGTATTAATATTATAGTTACATGTTTATTATTACTGCTCATATTTAAACATATCGATAATTTTTGATGATATATTTGCCATTTTTTTAACAAAATTTTGAAATTTTGTAGAAATAAAAAATAAATCGATGTTTAGAAGTTTTTAGATGTAAAGAAATGTAAAAAAGAAATCGAGTCGACTTTCTGATTCTAAAAAGAATTAATTACAGAATAAATCATTTTCCGTGATTAATTTTTTTACACGCACACATTTTTTTAAAACAAATTTTAAAATATAATCATTCACACACACACACACGAATACACAAATGATAAAATTTATTGACTAGTTTTTTAATTAATTATTTTCGACGCCAATTCATTTCAAATTTAACACGTACTTTGAATCTCATTTTAGAAACGCGCTAATCATGTTTATTTATTTATTAGCGTCTCAAACCCCTTTAAATGCTGAATTAGCGAAAATTTCCTTTTTCTAGGGAATGAAAGCTTTTACCAACAAAGCAAATTCCCCTCTGTCTTTTCTTCAAATGATATTGTCGTGTAAGACATATCATTCTATGTGTTGCTTCGTCATGTTGTGGGTAGTTACTTACATTTAATAAGATTCTTAAACATTCATAAAATTAGTATCAAGGTCAAATAAATTTCTAATTAAACCACGAAAGGCTGCAAATTTCATTCTTCATAACTGGGAGGCAGGAAGATGTATATATATATATATATATATATATATATATATATGTGTGTGTGTGTGTGTGTAAAGTTTAATAAAATGATGAGGAATAATTTAAGTCTGCAAAAATTAACTATATATGTAAAAGTTACAATTCTAGAAATTCAAATTCTAGAATTCTAGAAATTCTTATTCAAATAAAATGCCTTCAATTGTTTTTTAAGAAATTAGATAGTCAGCTCTTATGTGTTTCCCAGAAACTACATTCAAAAACTTCAATTGTATGTGTTTTAAAATATGTACATTATTTTGTAAAAATTCTACTATACATTTACTATAAGAAGTAAAACCAATTCGCTAGTATTCCATATTTTACTATTCATCATGAGCAGTATAGATCCAGTACAGCGCACAGAATATAGTTTCAACTCAAAAGAATGGTCTCAGCAATGATTGAAATAGTTTTAATTTATTGAAGATTTATTTGATATGGAAAAAAAAAATCTCTGTGATACGATTATTTTTTTCATTGGTGAAAGAATGAAAACAAATAAGAAAGAAAAAATTAGCATTAACATTGCGGAGTTCGGAAATTAATTCCTAAAGTCGCATTATCAAAAATAAATAAATAATTCTTCCCTATCACCATCTTTGACTACCATTTCAGGAATATTTATGCGTGACCGTGATTAGCCACTTCGCGTAATTGCCAGTTTCATTGGCTGAGACATTGAAGTCACAGTTTTGCTTCCTGATCCTTCTAAAGACCACGTGAGTGGATTAAGGGCCACAAAATCTTCTAGGTGGAATGGGAATTAATAGTATTAAGTACCATGTCCTTTTCCTCCCTTGAACTTTCAATTTTGATTGACAAAGTACGAGGTCTCGCTAAAAGCTTTCGTATTGCCCCCAAACGCGAAATTGATAGTATCAATTTAAACTAGAATGTTTAATAAAAAATGCAGGATTCAAAACAGTATGAGTGGTAAACAAGGTGTGGTTACTAAATAACGAGACTGGCGCTATTAAACGTTTTATTTCGATGTCATACATATTTGCTTGTTATCACTTTCAATATGCATCTTTCCTCTATCCCTTCAACGCTCCATCGGAAACTTCAATGATTCGAAATAGTGCTGGAAGTCTTTTGTCAGCTCCTTCAGGACGCATGCTGTTCACCTTTGGAAACAGAAAGAAGTCGCAGGGCTCAAGAAATGGCAAATAAGGTAGGAAGATCTAACACTGGAATGCTACACTTCGCTAGAAACCTCTTTACAGATAATGTGGAATGAGCCGGTGCATTTTTTTTGGAGAAAAAATTTGCAGTACGGATTTTTTGTCAATTCCTACAGTCTCGGCAATCGCACGAATACTTAATCCACCGGTTTTCTCAATATTTGACGTGGAAGAGCTACTCGGGCGTGAAATATCTTCAAGAAATTCTCGTCCATCTTGAAAACGCTTAAACCACTCAAAACATGCGAACGGATACACATTTGTTGCCATATACCTCTTAAAATAAATCATAAGTTTCAGTAGCTGTTTTTCCAAGTTTTATGTGAAATTTCAAAACAGTCTTTTGTTCACTATAATTTTATGGTAAAACAAACAAAAAAATATCTCTAATACGAGAGAAGGCTACGGGTATACGAACTTGTTCACAAAAACGAGAGGCGCTGCATTCGAAAGAGAAGGCTTCACGTTAAACAGTTGTTGGTCGCTGGCGTTTTACACATGCATGCTCTTCTGTAGTAGCGCCAGTCTCGTTATTTATAGCCTCACCCCGTACACGTATTGCATATTTCTCTCAAGTTTAAATGGTACATGACGTACTTGAAACAGATACATAAGAAATTATAAACAGGAACTTTAAGATTATTCCACAGTAAAATTTATACTGAACAAGAAAGCCTTAAAAATATTTTTGATTGTTTTATGGATAATGGATATAGTTTTAAAGGATCATTTATTATACATAACTTCAAAAATGTCGGAACTAACTTTGAAATAGCAAAAATTTTCCTATTTTAACTCTTAAAGTATTAGTAAAATATACTTAAATTAGAATACTAGTTATAAATCTTTGTTGCAGAAATTGTTGTTATTATAATTTGCTACCTATTCACAAAGGTGCTCACATTAGACGTTTAGACATACTAATTATCTTTAAAATGTTTGAGAAATTATTGTGATGAAGAAAGAGTTTTACAATATTTGAAGCAAATCAAATTATCTTCAAAAAAGAGAAAGAGTAAACTATTTTTCTGATTAAAAAAAACTCTACTTGAGTAAGTGCATTTGAGTCCACACTGACGTAATGCGGCAACGAATATGAACATTAAGCGTGGTTCATTCGGTGAAAGCAGGAAAAAAAATTCATATCTCTGGGAGAGATAATTCTATTTTCCCTTTCCAAAATTCGATAATTATATAGTTAGATTTCGTTGTCCTATCTCACAAGTAAAAGAACTTTTTTAAAAAAATTTCGAAAATTAATGCTAAAAGAGTAGGAAATAAGGGATTATTTCTAAAAATAATAAGATTGTTTATTTAAAAAGTTATATTTTTGATTTGTCATTGTTAGTTGCTTTTTATCTTATAGTGGAATTGTGACAAACACTATCGCAAATTTGAAAATGCATTTTCAAACAATCCTGCTTGGTTAAGGTTTAATATTTTTTTAAATGATAAAATCAGCGAAAGGGAAAATGTACGTCACTAAAAATTATCTCTGTGATAAGAGGCTGATTGAAACGAACGTTTTCATGATTTTTATATTCACACAACAACGAAAGGGTACATTCTGTTATCTTTACCGATGAAAAAAGATGAAAGTCTTTTGATGCAAAAGAATGGGAAATAATGGATAATAACTATATCACAAATAAGAAAATGATAGTATTTTATGTCATATTAGCAAAACTGGTCAGAGGGCTTACGCTTTTAATATGTAATAGTATTTTAAATTTGAAAAATATTATATTGACTCTGTTAAGTGCTCTGAAGGAGGAAATCGCAAAAACGACCCCACATGGCAGAGAAAAACTTTTCACTAAGACACACCCTGCCACAGCTACAAGTCGATGAAAACAATGGCAAAATTGAACGAATTGGGCTTTGATCTGGCTTCCCCCATCCCCCATACTGCCAGATTTAGCCCCCAGTGACTGCTGGCTCTTTGCTGATCTTAAAAATGCTCCAGGGAAAAGATTTGGCTCCAAATGAGGGTGTCATCAAGGAACTGAAGCTTATTTTGAAGCGTAAGATAATTTTTATAAAACATGGTATTGAAAATATTGAAAAGCGTTGGTACGATTGTATCACCCTAAAAGATGATTATGTTGATGAATAAAAATTTTTAAAAATGTTTTCATTGTTAGTCTCGGGACTTATTGATCCATGTTATATATATATATATATATATAAGTTTAGGAAGTATTATGCATTTATTGAAAAAAATATTTCAAAATAACTGCTTGTTTATTAACATTACTCTTTAAGGAGAGTGGGAAAGTCCTATATCACCAACGTTAAATTTGCCAAATTTATGCACCTTTTTCTCAGAGATGTTGCAAGATAAGATTATGAAATTTTTGTGGAAGTTAGAAAAGTATATTTTACATGTTTTAACACATTGGTTTCTTTCTAATTAAAATCTATGAAGTATTATTAATTAATCTATTCATAACCACTCTTAAATTAACCGTCTTAGCACAATTTCACAGTCCAAATTAAATAATTCTCAAAATATCATCAAAAATCCTGTGTGAAAGTATATAATAAAGTATAAATTTAATTGATACACTGAATTCTTAAGCTTCATGGATATTTAGAAAAAAGAACATGAATTCGAAAAATTAATGTTTCAAAGAGTCCTATTTTAAGATTTTCTTGATCCTTTTGTTGCTGATTAAGAAGTTAAATTTAAATAAACCCTGCTTTGCATGAATGACTATTACCTTCTTCTGTCTCATAAGAATCTTCAAGTTCCGTTTTCTGTTTTTTATTTCTTTTTTGGCATTTTTAAAAAAAATATTTGAGTAGTTTTCATTCTCAGTCCATACTGTGTTCTTTGCTTAATAATTCCATACTTTTCACACAGTGACTACCTAGATGAATTTCAATCCTGCATAAAGTATGGCACTTCGTTATGTTTCTTACACTTGAGTGAGAAACATCATAAAAAGAAACCTAAAATTGAGACTCTCTTCACAAATAAAGTTTTTGATACACTAATTCAGATAGCATTGCTCAAAGATTTATTAGGATACTGTGTTTACCAACAAAGGCATTACATACTACTAATTGCGTACCCCTATATTATATATATATCAGGTATATATATATATATATATATATATATATATATATATATATATATATATATATATAGTGTTTTTGGATTTACCAAATCTCTAAATAAAGGCTTGATGACATTACTTTTGAAAAGAACATATTGTATGCTTTGTTTCTACCTTTTACTCAAGTAACGAAAACCATGAGTTATATTTCATATGTGGACGAAAAATGAAATATTCAGCCAAAACAACTTGGTTGCATTTTAGAAGGATTCACCTTCCTCAATAAAAAGATCTATACTCTGATGCAGTCATTTCCTCTTTAACTCTGGACAGATATGCTCCTACTGCAGTTTTTTGTGAGTAGAATTATACCAGAATATAGCATAAAGTAATTATACATTATTTCGTCCAGTATATCATTTCATCATATTCATTATACAGAAGAAATGAACGTTTCATCATGGGCACTTATTTCAATCCAACATTATCTTTGATCAATAACAGTCCGGAATATCACACATGGTTAATTTCAACTATTTTTGTTTGTTTTGAAATATACTCATGCACTCTCGATATTCTACATACAAATTACGACGACTCATTTTATACACAGTCAAAAATAATATTAAAGAAAATCAGATAATAAGTGTAGTACAAGACAAGGCAATTATTTATGTAAACCATATATAAATATTGATAATTTAAATAATATATGATAGATATATATATATATATATGATATATATATATATAGGAAATATATATATATGAAAGTTAGAATATATATATATACATATATCATATATATATATATATATATATATATATATATATACATATATACATATATATGGCATATGGAACAATCC